>CAUYQU010011213.1:0-35749 GCA_963574635.1 Cheracebus regulus
GCCTGGCCAAGATGGTGAAACTCTGTCTCTACTAAAAATATAAAAATTAGCCTGATGTGGTGGTGGGCACCTAGCTCCTTGGAAGGCTGAGACAGAGAATCGCTTGAACCCAGGAGGCGGAAGTTGCAGTGAGCTGAGATCATGCCACTGCACTCCAGCCTAGGCAACAGAGTGCTACAGTCTCAAAAAAAAAAAACCAAAATTACTAAGTATGTCTTACATAGAATATAATATCTACATTATGGATTTCTGCTTTGTGACAGTACCTAGAAATGCATGGTCATTTTTTAAAAATCTACTTATATTTTAATAAAACTAAGTTGCTTCCTTTGTTTTGCCTTATGGAAAAAATATACACGTAAAATAATGCAAGCAAAAACAGGCCAGGTGCAGCAATGGCTCAGGCCTGTAATCCCAGCACTTTGGAAGGCCAAGGCACGGGATCACTTGAGGCCGGGAGTTCGAGACCAGTCTGGGCAACCTAGTAAGGCACCATCTCTACAAAAAATAAGCCCAGGCACGGTGACTCACGCCTGTAATCCCAGCACTTTGGGAGGCCGAGGCGGGTGGATCACGAGGTCAGGAGATTGAGATCATCCTGGCTAACACGGTGAAATCCCATCTCTACTAAAAACACAAAAAAGTTAGCTGGGCATGGTGGCATACACCTGTAGTCCCAGCTACTCAGGAGGCTGAAGTAGGAAAATCTCTTGAATCCAGGAGGTAGAGGTTGCAGTGAGCCAAGATCATGCCACTGCACTCCAGCCTAGGCAACACAGCAAAGCTGTCTCAAAAAAAAAAAAAAATTAGCTGGGCATGGTGGTGCATGTTTGTAGTCCCAGGTGTCTAGAAGGCTGATGTGAGAGGGTTGTTTGAGCCCAGTTTAAGATTGCAGTGAGCTATGACTGTGCCTCTGCATTGCAGCCTGGGTGACAGAGACCCTGTCACAAAAATAATAACACAAGCAAAAACCATAAATATTCATAATCCAACCCACACTTAATACATCAATCACCTTTCTTTTATATGGTCATATTTTAGATATGTTTATTATTTATATCCACCTTTTCCAAAAATTATTTGAGGGGACTGATAGCAAGTAAATGGGCAAACTTTATTAAATCATGGTTGTCACAATCCTCATCACATCAGTAGGAGATGAAAAAGACTAATAATTTTAAAATGTAAGGTCTGGCCTGGCGTGGTAGCTCACACCTGTAATCCCAGCACTTTGGGAGGCTGAGGCGGGTAGATCATGAGGTCAGGAGTTCGAGACCAGCCTGGCCAACATGGTGAAACCCTGTCTCTACTGAAAACACAAAAAATTAGCCAGGGGTGGTGGCGGGCACCTGTATTTCCAGCTACTTGGGAGGCTGAGGCAAAAGAACTGCTTGAACCCAGGAGGTGGAGATTATAGTGAGCCAAGATGGCACCACTGTACTCTAGCCTGGGAGACAGAGCAAGACCTTGTCACAAAAATAAATAAATAAATGAAATGCAAGGTCCATAATAGAAATTCTGAACAGAAAACTACAGGGCCCAATCTAGGCTTTTTCTGATTTCTTATATCCCCATTCTTGGTACCACATAATAAAAATAATGTCTGCCACAGATCAAAAATGATAAATACTTATTGGCTGAACAAATTAAACAATAGCTCCAAAGCATTACAAGATCCTAAATCAAAGACTCAATTTATTTGAAAGCTGCTTTATTTTAAAGCTATAGTAATCAAGATAGCATAATGTTATAAAGAATAAACTTAAAGGGCAGAATCATAAAGAAAACAGAAAAGAGTCCAGAAATAGAATTATATGTATATTATCAACTGATTTTTTTTTTTTTTTGAGACAAAGTTTCGCTCTGTTGCCCAGGTTGGAGTGCAGTGGCACGATCTAGGCTCACTGCAACCTCCACCTTCCAGGTTCAAGCAATTCTCTTTCCTCAGCCTCCTAAATAGCTGGGATTACAGGCACCTGCCATCACACCTAGTTAATTTTTGTATTTTTAGTAGAGACAGGGTTTCACCATGTTGGCCAAGCTGGTCTAGAACTCCTGACCTCAAGTGATCTGCCCTCCTCAGCCTCCCAAAGTGCTGGAATTACAGGCATAAGCCACCGCACTCAGGCTGTCAACCCCTTTTCTACCAAGGTACGAAGACAATTCAATGGAGAAAACAAAAGTATTTTCACAAATAGTGCTACAAAAATGGAATACCCATATGAAAAAAAAAATCGTGACCCTAAAAATTAACTTGAAAATGATAAGTTAAAATGTATGAGTTAAAATTATAACTAATGCAGAAGAAAACACAGGAGAAAATCTTTAGAACTTTGGGTTAGAAAAAGACTTAGGACTGAAAAACCATGAAGCACAAAAGAAAAAACTAATAGGTTTCATCAGCATTCAAAACTTCTTCTCTGTGGGATATCTTTTGTGGGGCAGGGGGGGAACGACAGTCCAGGAGAAAATATTTGCAAAGTATATGTCTCATAGAAGGCTTATATCCAGAATCCACAGAGAAATCTCAAAACTCTGTAAGAAAACAATCCAATTTTAAAACATGAACAAAATATCTGAATATTCTCCAAAGATTATATGGACAATAAATAAGCCCATTAAAATATGCTTAACACTGTAGGTTATCAAGGAAGTAAAAATTAAAGTACAATGAAATATCTGTACCTACCAATTCAGAATGGCTAAAATCAAAGACAATATCAACTGCTAACTAGGATGGGGAACAACTGAAACTCATACATTGCTGGTAGAAATGCAAAATGGTACAACTTTGAAAAAAAAATTTTTTTGAGACATCCAAAAAAGCGTTGGGTCATCACGCTAGAATGCAGTGGTGTGAGCACAGCTCATTGCAGCCTTAATCTCCCAGGCCCAATCAATCTTCCCTCAGCTTCTTGAGTAGCTGGTACTACAGGCACAGGCCACCACACCCGACCGATTTCTGTATTTTTTGTAAAGATGGAGTTTTGCCATGTTGCCCAGGCTGGTCTCAAACTCCCAGGTTCAAGCAATCCGCCCAGCAGATTTTTAAAAAGTTAAAATGCATACTTTCTGTATGAAGCAACAATCCCACTCATTTACCCAAGGGCAAGAAAAACATGTTCACAAAGAGCCATGTACTCAAATGTTCATAAGCAGCTTTATCCACAGTGGCCAAAAACCGGAACAACAAATGTCTGTGGATATTTACAAATAGATAAACAAATTGGTGTACAATGCAATATTCCTCAGGAATGAAAAAGAACCAAGTACTGATACCCAGCATGGGTAGATCTCAAAAGCTTTATGCTAAAGTAAAAGAAGCCTTACCTAAAGGATTGCAGACTATGATTCCATTTACACAAAATTCTAGAAAAGGCAAAATTATAGTAACAGAAAACACATCAGTGGTTGATAAGTTCTAGATATGGAAGACGACTGGCTATGAAGAGGTAAGAGAAAACGTTTTGGGAAGAAACTTTTTGGGAAGAAATAGGAAGAGCACTGCACGATTGCAATCATCCATGTGGTAATTCCTACCTAAAAATGAATCACCAACGTTTATTCGAAAATTTAAACTTCATGCATGCTATCAATTTTTGTACAAAACCAAATCAAATTGTCAAACTTAAGATTATGTTTGAATACTTTTTAATACAATACCAAATGTGGTTTTTAAAACAGATAGTCAATGCCATCAGAAGTTATTCTAAAACAGAGTCTGTCTGAAACTTTTCTTGTTCAGGAGATTGCTCATATTTTTTAAATTTTTCATAAAATTTCTCACTTTCTTCCACTACTTATATGTTGGGGAGAAATCCAAGAGAAAAGAAAAAATTTAAGTGTTAACATTTAACTATAACAAGTACAAAACATTGATACCTAGAAAAGCAGTAACAGCAGGGCATGGTGGCTCACACCTGTAATCCCAGCACTTTGGGAGGCCGAGGTAGGCCGATCACCTGAGGTTGGGAGTTCAAGACCAGCCTGACCAACACAAAGAAACTCTGTTTCTACTAAAAATACAAAATTAGTCAGATGTGGTGGTGCATGCCTGTAACCCTAGATACTCAGGAGACTGAGGCAAGAGAATCACTTGAACCAGGTAGGCAGAGGCTGTAGTGAGCCAAGACCAAGCCATTGCACTCCAGCCTGGGCAACAAGAGCAAAACTCTGTCTTGAAAAAACAAAGAAAAAGAAAACTAGCATCAAATGAAATATTAATAGGCTTAGTGTTTAGCAAAATTGTTTTTTGTTTGTTTTTTAAATAAATATAGAGGCTGGGCGCAGTGGCTCACACCTGTAATCCTAACACTTTGGGAGGCCAAGGCAGATGGATCACCTGAGGTCAGGAGTTCACGATCAGTCTGGCCAACGTGGTGAAACCCTGTCTCTACTAAAAATACAAAAATTAGCCAGGCTCGTGGTGGCCCACGCTTGTAATCACAGCTACTCAGGAGGCTGAGGAAGGAGAATCCCTTGAACCTGGGAGGCAGAGGTTGCAGTGAGCCAAGATGGCGCCATTGTACTCCAGCCTAGGCAAAAAGAGAGAAACTCAGTCTCAAACAAACAAACAAACCAACAAAGAGATAAGGTCTCACTATGTTGCCCAGGCTGGTCTCAAACTCCTGGGCTCAAGTGATACTCCCACCTTAGCCTCTCAAAGTGCTGGGATAATAGGTGTGAGCTACCATGCCCAGCCAAAATTGTTCTAATCAAGCAAAAATACATATAACTGCATTCCTAAATATAAGCAATAACCAGGATTAGAAAATACAATGTAAATCACACAAATATAAATTAGATGAAATTAAATTCAAACACAGGAAGAAAATTATAAAACTATCATGAGTGATATGGACCAAACCTTAAATAAACGTAAAAGCATAGCATGCTCCTGGTTGAGAAAACCAAATAAGCATAGATGTCTCTTTTTCCCAAAGTAATGCAATTCTAATAATGATCCCAATGAAATGCCTTTTTTTTTTTTTTTTTTTTTTGATACAGTTTCACTCTGTCGCCCAGGCTGGAGTGTGGCATGATCTGGGCTCACTGCAACCTCCACCTCCAGGGTTCAAGCAATTCTCATGACTCAGCCTTCCCAGTACCTGAGATTACAGGTATGTGCCACCACGCCCAACTAATTTTTGTATTTTTAGTAGAGACAGGGTTTCACCATGTGGGCAAGGCGGGTTTCAAACTCCTGACCTCAGATGATCCACCCACTTCAGCCTCCCCAAAGTGCTGGGATTACAGGCATGAGCTACCATGCCCAGCCCCAGTGAAATTTCTTATTAAACTTAGCAAGTTTAATATTTATGTGGAAGAAAAAAAATAACAATAGCAAAAAAAAAAAAAAAAAATTAGGAGGCCAAGGCGGACAGATCACTTGAGGTCAGGAGTTCAAGACCAACCTTGCCAACATGGTGAAACCTGGCCTCTAGCCAAAAAAAATTAGATGGCAGTGGTGACATGTGCCTGTAATCCCAGCTACTAGGGAGGCTGAAGCAAGAGAATCACTTGAACCCAAGAGGCAGAGGCTGCAGTGAGCCAAGATCATGCCACTGTACTCCAGCCTGGGTGACAGAGCAAGACTCCATCTCTTAAAAAAAACTGGCCTAATGAGAATATTAAACTAAATTATAAAGCTACAATAATGAAAACAGTATAACACTGAACCAGAGACAGATCTGACTCTTTTTAAATTAACATAACTGAAAAGATTCTACATCACTGTGGAAAGGAAGAATTGTTTAATAAATAATGATGAGATGGCTAAACAGCAATTGAAGGGGGAATAGTTCATTAAACCATTTTCAAATAACACTAAATATACTTATTCATCAAACTTCTTGAAGAAAAAGGCCCTCCAACTATAGAATAGGAAAAACAAAAGTTGGATTTTTATTCCTAAAATAACACATTTCTACATGTCCAAAAAATGACCAGTATTAAAAGACAAATAATTCACCATGGAAATGTTTTTAGCAAATATGACAACAGATTAATATATTTTTAAGTCTCAGGCAGATGACTAAGAAAAATGCTAAGACTCTAACATAACTAGGACAAGGCCGAATGAGTCAATAAAAATAAATATGATTAGTAAACAGACAGGAAAATATTCTGCCTCATGAATGTTTAAATGGCATATGCCATGAAATTAGCAAAAAATTTAAAAAGCAATTAGCTAATTCTTATAACAGAATAGTAAAAAGGGACATATTTATTTACTGCTGCTCTAAATAGGCCCAGCTCTTTTAAGAAGCAGCCTAAAGGAAAAATTAACCACAAAACCTCAAAAATATCCACACACTTGAACTCAGTAACACTATTTTTACAGAAGCATCCTAAAAAGAAAAATGTGAAAAAAAAAAAAAGTCAAAGTTACCTACCAAGACGTTTACAGCAATTATTTGTAATTTTTAAAAATTGGAAATAAATGTTCAAACAAGAAAAAAATCTGAACAATGGTTGCTGTCAAATCTTCTTAACCAGTTATCCTAAAACCAATCTTCATGGCTCCCATTCCAGTCCAACCTCCAATTGCTCCCTGATTGTGTCTAAACGGCAAATACATCAAAGCTTAAAATCCTCCAATGGTTCCCACCACCTTAAAATAAAATAAAATAAAACAGCTTGGCAAACTATAATAAGGTCCGAACTGGGTTGGGTCCCTGTCTAGAGCCTCATCTCTTGCCACTCATACCCAGTGCATTAACCATAAAGAACATATGCAACTATTCAGAACTATTTATTCTCCAGCATTCATTAAATAAAATGTCAAAAAGGTCCTAATCCATGCTCACACAAGGATCCTGACTTCATGGAACTTAAGGCACAGAAACAATAAATGCCTATCAGTGGGTTAGGTCTGATACTAGAAGAGCTTCTTAGAGTCACAAAGGACAGTTCAACTCAGGTCAGGGAAAGTTCTAAGGATAAGAGTAATCCTTGAGTTGAGCCTTCAAAGATGGGTGAGTATTGCCTGGGGCGAGGGCAATTTCAAATGAAGAGAATTTATCAATTTTATTTTTCCATACAAATTCTAATAAACTTGTAATAAGCTTTCCAGACAACTTTGGTTGTGACGTGTACTTCTGTAACTTTCAGTTTCTCCTACCACTTAGAGCTACTATAAAAATTAAAAGTGCGTCAGCACAGTGGCTCACACCTGTAATCCCAGTACTTTGGGAGGCCAAGGGAGGTGGATCACCAGGTCAGTAGTTTGAGACTAGCCTGGCCGGTATGTGAAACCCTGTTTCTACTAAAAATACAAAAATTAGTCAGGCATGGGCACACCCCTATAGTCCCAGCTACTCAATAGGCTAAAGCTAAAGAATCGCTTGAACCCAGGAGGCAGAGGTTGCAGTGAGCTGAGATCACACCACTGCACTCCAGCCCAGCCTGGGCAATAGAGCGAGACTCCACCTCAAATAAAAAAAAGAAAAAAGAAAATTAAAAGTGATAATAAATATGAATTTAACACAGCATCTGGCACTTAAGCTTTCAATACATGTCAATCATACAGAAACGTAACGATGCTGATTACAACAGCTTATTTCAAGGGTCCAACATTCTTAAAAAAAGTAGCAGTAAACAAAAATGAAGGCAAAGAGAAAACTAGTCAGAACAAAGTTAAATGATCTATCTCTATTTAGCCAGGGTGAAATACTTCTCTCGACATGCCTTAATGATATCCTCACATTACATATTACAAGAAAACAATAATTTATATTCATAATTATATTGAATCATAAAACATTAAGTTCTACTAAGTCTGGTCTATTTGAAAAGAGGAGGACAATATATATTACATCTTTAAAACTCTCACCAAAAAAACCTAAAATAGGCCAGGCATGGTGGCTCACACCTGTAATCCCACCACTTTGGAAGGCCGAAGCAGGAGGATCTCCTAAGTGCAGAAGTTCAACACCAGCCTGGGCGACATGGAGAAATCCCATCTCTACCAAAAAAAAAAAAAAGTTAGAAAAAAAAAATTAGCCATTCAGGCCGGTGCAGTGGCTTACACCTGTAATCCCAGCACTTTGGGAGGCCGAGGCAGGCAGATCACGAGGTTAAGAGATCGAGACCATCATGGCCAACATGGTGAAACCCCATCTCTACGAAATATACAAAAATTAGCTGGATGTGGTGGTGTGCACCTGCAATCCCAGCTACGTGGGAGGCTGAGGCAAGAGAATTGCGTGAACCCCAGAGGGGGAGGTTATAGTGAGCCAAGATTACGCCATTGCACTCCAGCCTGGGCAACAAAGCAAGACTCCTTCTCAAAAAAAAAGAAAAAAAAATAGTCAGTCATGGTGGTGCATACCTGTAGTCCTAGCTACTCAGGGAAGCCAAGGTGAGAAAATCATCTAGGCTGGGATCGCTCATTGCACACTGCTGCAACTGCACTCCAGTGTGGGCAACAGAATGAGACTCTGCCTCAAAAAAAAAGTGGGGGCTAAAAGAAAAATCTTGTATGCCTAAGTATGACCCTTCATTTACCTTGAAAACTGAGTTATGCTAAATGAGATATTAGTATGTTGTGATAGTAAGAGCTCAACCAACAAGAAAAAAGTAAAAGTGATAACTAAAATATACACAGACTTTACAATAAATACCAAACTACAAGGGCCTAGGCAACTACTGCCTGCATGAAGAAGGTTAGTCTAGAAGACAGTTTAAGGGAAAAGGAAGGAGCTAAGCCACATTGGCTTCCTCCGCAGAAACCAAGGAAAATAAAATGAACTGGGGACATTCAAATCACTAACTGCTCAGTATATAAAAGTCATCATGGTGTATAGGCACACTTAAAAATGTGAAACAGAATGAAGCTATTCTTTTTAAAGCCTTGAATCGATAAAATATGTAGTGAAACAAGATTAAGATGCTAGCATATCTAAAGGGACATTTTTTAAGTTAAATTTTCTTACATTATAGACAAAGTTATCCTTACTGCCAAGTACTTTGAATTTAATAACACGAGAAGCAGCATACAAAAACATTAAATTTATAAAAAGGTCTGAAATAAATGTTCCGGAGTAATCTTATTCTACTACCCCATACCTAAGAATTTAAAATATTAGAAATTACAGCAAACTGCTTTTTCTAGCCTTTGGTTTTCAAAAAAAAAAAAATGGGCAGGGCACGGTGGCTCACACCTGTAATCCCTTTGGGAGGCTGAGGCGAGTGGATCACAAGGTCAAGAAATCGAGACTATCCTGGCCAACATGGTGAAACCCCATCTCTACTAAAAATACAAAAATTAGCTGGGCGTGGTGGCACGCGCCTGTACTCTCAGCTACTTGAGAGGCTGAGGCAGAAGAATTGCTTGAACTCAGGAGGCAGAGGTTGCAGTGAGCCGAGATGGAACCACTGCACTCCAGCCTGGCGCCTGGCAATGGAGCGAGACTCTGTCTCAAAAAAAAAAAAAAAAGGGTATAAAAAATTACCCCAAAGTTTTTACTGTAAAGAATATTTTTCTATCCAAACCATTGTAAAAGCATGTACAGATAATCATATAAGTATAATGATACAGAAATTATACATTTTGTAATCAATTTGTTCTAGAAATATTAGTTGAAGTAGATAGTGTTACCATACAGCCCATTTTAATGATCATATGTTAATGTGTCATAAATAACAGAAGTAGCTTGATGGATGAAATCAGATTCTAACTCCCAACTCCCTGAGGAATCTAAAATTTGGGATTTAATTATTAAATTAGCCCCACCTTCTTAGCATTGGCAAATACCAAACCGTTCACTGATTGTGGTTTTAAGAATAATATGTGGAAAGGTCTAATATCAATTGTGGGCAGAGATCTCATGGTTCAAACATTTCCTCTTCTTCAGAAAAAGACAGTATGTACGAGTGTGTGTGTGTGTGTGTGTGTGTGTGTCTGTGTGTGCACGTGCGCATGCGTGTGGGTGGGTGTGTGTGTCACCGTGTAAGAAATGTTTTATACCTTTCAGTAAAGGGGCAATTCCACAATAAGGTTATTACCAAGCAACTAAAGTTTATACAGCATCTTGAAATCAAAGGTACTCTATAAATTTAAAATACTAATATTAAAGCAAAGAATAATAATTTTAAAACGTCTTATAGCCCAAGTGTATTGTAAACCAAATAAAAATTCACTGAGGGAGCTGTCTTTTTTTAAGTGATTTTTTTCCCCTCTATTAGGGAACCCAGATCTAAATGAACTGCTAAACACTTAGTCTAAAGGTATGCCAAACATTTCTTAAGGTCTTAACAAAGAATCAACCTTTTTTTTTTTTTTAAACAAAATGAGGCCTAGGTTAAATATTTTATTTGGCTTCTCAAGATGGACTGAGAAGTTGGGCACCAGCTCCAGCCCAATTCCTGGACGCACATCAAACACAGTCCTGTCATTTATCCAGTCAGTCAAAACAATCTTTTCCATCTAACCCTTTAATGTTTATGTCCTAAAAAGCTGCTAATTGAATCCAGCTCTTGAGATCTATTTGCTAAAATCTATACCATCTAATTTGTAAATGCTGAACAAAAATGAAAAAAAAAAAAAAAGTTAACTTTCCTAGCAAAACAGAAGAGACTCCACTGTAACCAAAGGAGGAAGGATAATGTTTTTAATATTTGTCAAATTTTAACAGAAAACTATTCAGAGACAAATAGTTGTAAGAAACTCAGAGCACCTCAAACTGTTTTTACTATTAAGAGGACACAGGGTATTTAAAATTCCTGAGAAAAACCTGAAACAAAATCACTCTCTAAATGTAGTTCAGTATTCCTTCTTCCCCTGAAATATAAGCATAATCTTTCCTTTTAACAAACTTCACTTATAAATTTTTATAATGTATGATAGGCAGTAGGGAAACCACAGATAAACACTTTAAGACCTGTTGAGTCATATTAAAAACCTCAACTCATTTATCTGCAGAAAATCAAAATCCCTATTTTTTTCCCTCATTTTCTCTACATAGCCTAGAGTGATGTAAATGGCAACAACCTATGTCTGACGCTTTCTGCATACTTGGGATCACATGTTCTTTCCACGATCACTGACTCCAGATAGCAACAGCAACAAATAAACTCTAAAGCAACAAAGATCCCCCTAAAGGTTTCCATTGACTCCTACCAATATAAGGACATTGAATGGGGGCGGGTAGGGGGAATCCAAGTATCCTCCAATCCAGGTTTTCCATTAAGAACCACTCGGTTAATGATTCCCTGCCAATTTTCTCCAGGGAAAGCAAAAAAAATACCTTCATGATATTACTGCCATGAAGGTAATATATTATTTAAATTGCAGCCAACATACGTTCAAGCTAAATTCTCAAATACCAAATTCACTGCAAGTTTTCATCTAGCAAGTCCAGCCTTCGGACTGGGATGACACATACAGACATTCAACTACAAAATTAGTCCAAATAAATCTCAAAGTCTAGTGTGGGCAAACATAATTACAGTTTATTCGTACACGTGCACGCACACACAAATCCTCTACGGAAAATTATGTTTCTCGCCACTCATCTGAATATAAACGTGGACAATTTATCAGGGGTAAATAATGAAGGAAAGATAACGCCATGATCTCAATGACTTTTCAAACCAAATACAAGTTTTCCTAAAATGGGGGTGACATGTTCATGTAAGAATACCAAAAATGGCACTGTAAGCAAAGCGTACCTGTAATGTTCAAGATTTCATGTACCTGGAATTATAAACACTTTGTAAGCGTAGTCTTCTATCCGGCAACCCCTCCGGACATTCTTTTCCATTTAGAAAAAAAGGGGGAGGGTGGGAAGAGTTAAGAGAAAGTTCACTCGAAAGTTTGTATGAGCACACACTTAGAAATGTACCCTCTCCCCCGCCCCCCAAAAAATGTGTTTTTAAAGCAGGTCTGGAGTTAAAAGTGGGACACAAGTTCTGCGGCCTACAAGGAACAACCCCAAACATGACACCCTACAATCAGACACTTCCATAACACAATGTACAATGAGCTCGAGCCGTCGGATCAGACTGGCACACCGGAAAAATCAACCTCAGTCTCCTCAGAGAGAAGTGAGTTGAAGGTGTGTGGCCCCAGCAGCGGTGGCCGGCGGCGGGGAGTAAAGGTTTTGCACGCGGGCATAAGTGAGTGTGCAAGTTAACAACCCGGGAACACACACGCACACTCTCCTGTTAAGCGTTCCGTCTTTACGGAGTGTTTACGCGCAGTCAGCAACCGGATTCAATAATCCTCGCCACGGGAGCTCTTCATTCCCTTCACGAGCCCACCTGGGCGGCAGCCCACGAGCCCCAGGAGGCAGCGTCCGGCTCCTTGACCAAGACCTTCCGACCTGAAATCCGCCTGCGACGCGAACCGGTGTATCCCCCTTCCACAAAAGACCGCCCCCCCAGCCCCGAGTCATCCTCGGCTTTTTACAGAATGTCCAACCGGGAGCGAGTGGTTTTCCTATTACTCTCCCTGAACTAGGCCTTCCCACTCCTCCGACCCCCAACTCACCATTGATCGCGACCCTGGCCCTTCCCAAGGCCACAGGCACCCCCCGCCAGCTCGCCCACCCCGCCGCGGCCCGGCCCGGCCCGCTGCCCCCTCCTCACCTGTCAGGCGCAGCTTGACGGGCCCGTTCCTCCGGCCTCCGGGGTTAGACATGTCCCCGGCGGCGGGGGCGAAGGGGCGGCGGCGGGACGGGGACCAGTGACGGGGCGACGGCGAGACGCGGCGGAGTCACAACAGTGGCCGGGGCTGGGGCCCGAGCAGCCTGCGCCGCGGCCGCCGCGGCCAGAGGGTCCCGGATGTGCCTAGCGGCGTCGCCATGAGCCGCGGAGGGAGCGGGACGCCGAGCTCCCGCCTCCTCCCACTTCTCCTTCCTCGGCCCGGCCCGCACAACAAAGCGGCAGCCGCGGCAGCCGCGGCCGCCCGCGCCGACTCTGCCGACGCCCCCGCCGCCTCCTCACGGCCGCCGCGGCCTTTCACTCCTCTAGTCTAGGCGAAGCCCAGTAGCCGACGGGGCTGGTCGGCTGAGGCGGGCGGTGCTCTGCGGCGCCGGAGCAGGACTCAGGGCTCGACCGCTTCCTCCTCCACCCGCCCTCTTGTCTGAGGTACCCGGGACCTAGGGCCGCCGCCGCCACTCGTCGGCTCCGGGGGGCGGGGAGGAGACGAGAGGCGGGGCCGGGGCGGGGCCGGGGCGGGGCCGGCGGGCGCGCGCAGGGTGCCTGGGGCGCGGGCGAGCTCGGCGCAGACCCCAGCCGTCTGGGTGGTCGTGTGCTGCTGCCGAGGGTCCCACGCGGAACGCGGGTGGGGGAGGGAGCTGGCAGGGAGCAAAGTGGCGGCGGGGGCGGCAGGTCTGTGACACCTGGAGGGACTTAGTGTCCGGTCCTCTTAGGGAGAGCTTTTGTCCAAGCAGGGCCGACTGTGCGCAGGGCGTTCGGAGAGGCTGGGGCGAACAAATTTAGAACCGAGTCCGTTGCCCGCCGGGAACTTGGAGTCTTTCGGGCAAGGGAAGAGACTGCATTCTCACGCCGAAGGTTCCAGCAAAGCCCCAGGTGTGCTCTGCTCCTGATCTTGTAGTTGATTCCTCCATCCGGAACTCACCTGGTGGAGGAGATCGGGTTACCTGCCGACTCTTTTCAGGTGCAGCCAAGGATAGGGAGATGATATACTGACGTCTTAAAGGATTAACAGGATAAACCTTGGAGAGTAATGTATGAAGAGTTGTTCATACACTATTGTATGTCGTTATCTCAGGAGGAAAAGGGTTTTTTAAAAATATGTACCTTATCCTTTTACCTTGTAACTGTACTGCTAGGATTTCTTTTTTTTTCAGACAGGGTCTCCCTCTGTTGCCCAGACTGGAGTGCAGTGGTGCGATTATGGCTGACTGCAGTCTCGGCTTCCCAGATTCAAGTGATCCTCCCACCTGAGCCTCTGGAGTAGCTGGGATCACAAATGTGCACAACGACCCTCCACTAATTTTTTTGTTTTGTTTTGTTTCTTGAAGTCTCTGTCGCCCAAGTGCAGTGGTGTGATCTCGGCTCACTGCAACCTCAGCCTCCGGGGTTCAAGGGATTCTCCTGCCTCAACCTCCCAGGTAGCTGGGACCACAGGCGCACGCCACCATGCCTGGCTAATTTTTTGTATTTTTTAGTAGAGAGAGGGTTTCACTATGTTGGCCAGGCTGGTCCCGAGCTCCTGATTTCAAGCGATTCGCCCGCCTCGCCCTCCCAGAGTGCTAGGATTATAGACATGAGCCACCGCGCCCGTCCCTTTTCTTGACAAGTAATAGTACAGAAGATGTTCTTTGGTAAATTCCATTAATAACAAAAAGGGAAGGAGAGAACAGCATAATGGTCCATGAACTGAATGGTTTCTTATGCAGCCATTTAACATTTAACTTCTTAAGTTTTATGAAGATCACATAATATGGAAGAATTCATATGTAATGCAAACTTTAAAAATAGAATAAAAGTATGTATAATACATGCAGAAGTATCTAGCACAATGTAAACTACTAAGGACAACAGCGTGAGGGATTTTTTTTTTTTTTTTTTTTTTAAGAGACGGGGTCTCGCTATGTTGCCCAAGCTGGAGTGCAGTGGCTATTCACAGGCGCGATCCCACTACTGATCAGCACGGGAGTTTTGACCTGCTCCGTTTCCGACCTGGGCCGGTTCACCCCTCCTTAGGCAACCTGGTGGTACCCCGCTCCCGGGAGGTCACCATATTGATGCCGAACTTAGTGCGGACACCCGATCGGCATAGCGCACTGCAGCCCAGAACTCCTGGGCTCAAGAGATCCTCCCACCTCAGCCTCCCGGGTAGCTGGGACTACAGGCACGCGCCACCGCGCCCGGCACGTGAGGGATTTTTAATGTGATTTACTTTGCTTTAGGCTGTTATAACATTAATGTAATTTTAAATGTTTTGGATTAATCCTTATTCCATGCCAGTTGCTGCTTTTAATGCATCAGTGAAGTCACTTCTCCAGATAGTTACCTCTGAGAGCATTTCATCAGTTTGGATACAACCCTACAATTAAAGTAATCCAAAAAAAGCATATGAAGTTCTAGACATCACACTAAAAATATCAGAGATAGGCCAGGCACAGTGGCTCACGCCTGTAATCCCAGCACTTTGGGAGGCCAAGGCAAGCAGATCATTTGAGGTCAGGAGTTTGAGACCAGCCTGGCCAACATGATGAAACCCCCATCACTATGGGGGAAAAAAGAAAAAGAAAAAAAAAAAGCTGGTCGTGGTGGCTCACACCCATAATCCTAGCACTTTGGGAGGGCGAGGTAGGCAGATCACCTGAGGTGGGGAGTTTGAGACCAGCCTGATCAACATGGAGAAACACGTCTCTACTAAAAATACAAAATTAGCTGGGTGTGGTCACACATGCCTGTAATCCCAGCTACTCAGGAGGCTGAGGCAGGAGAATCGCTTGAACCTGGGAGGCAGAGGTTACAGTGAGCCAAGATTGCACTCCAGCCTGGGCAACAAAGCAAAACTCCATCTGAGACTCTGTCTGAAAAAAAAAAAAAAAAAAAATAGTAGGTGCAGTGGCGCCCACCTGTAATCCCACCCCTTTATAAAAAACTCCCTCTCAAAAAAAAAAAAAAAAAAATTAGCAGAGCATGATGGTGGATGCCTGTAGTCCCAGCTACTAGGGAAGCTGAGGCACAAGAATTGCTTGAACCCGGTAGGTTGCAGTGAGCTGAGATCACACCACTGCACTTCAGCCTGGGCCACAGAGCAAGGCTTCCTGTCAAAAATAAATACATAAATTTAAAAAAATAAAAATGCCAGAGATAGTGCCAGCAATTCATTTAATAAATATTAATGGGCTAGTCTGTCCAAAGCAATGAACGAGGTCCTTTAGAAATGCTTCCTTGTACTACAAATATATATGAATCAGTGTGAATATAGCTGCTACCACAATTTAAGAGGCCAGACGGTGGCAAAAAACTTAGCAAACTGATGTACATATTCACATTTACCTTATTTTTATGGCACACGCTTTGTTCCAACCACCCAACTAACAGAATTTGTAGCTTTGTATTAGGTAATAGAAGTTAGGATTTCAGAATGTGATGGGAGACCTTGAGGAGGCTGCTGTTTTGAAGTTTAAAGAAGTACATTCAAATATGTAAGTGACAGCATAGAAACATGTATATAGTGTTAATGTGCAGAGTTTTATATTTAGGCTTTCCTGTAAAGTTAAATCCTATTATTTAAAACAAATATTCAGATAAGAGTAATACTTTACAACGATTCAAGGGCTGTGCATGGTGACTCATGCCTGTAATCCTAGCACTTTGGGAGGCCAAGGCAGAGGAATCACTTGAGTTCAGGAGTGTGAAACCAGCCTGGGAAACATGGCTATACCCCACATCTACAAAAACTTAGCCAGGAGTGGTGGCATGCACCTATGGGCCCAGCTACCCAGAAGGCTGAGATAGGAGGATCACTTGAGCCCATGGAGGTCAAGGTTGCAGTGACCGTGATCACGCTACTACATTCCAGCACCACTGCATTCCATCCTGGGCAGCAGACTGAGACTCTGTCTCAAAAAAAAAAAAAAAGAGCAGGTGCAGTGGCTCACACCTGTAATCCCAGCACTTTATAATTTTAACTGTAATTTTTTGGTAGGTTTTTTTTTTTTTGAGGAAATTCTCCCCATAATACCTATTTTATCTAAATTTTATTATGAGTTGTGTTGAATTTTGTCAAATACTTTTTTCTGAAATTAATTGACATTATTCTTTTTCTTTTTAGCCTTTTAGTACGGTAGACTATTTATTGATTAATTTTCAGATATCAAGCAGCTGTGCATCCTTGGAATAAACTCCACTTTGTCATGTTGTGTAATTCTCATATATTGATTAATTCTATTTGCTAATATTTTGTTAAGGATTTTGCATCTTTATGATGGGTATTGGTTGGCAGTTTTCTCCGTTTTTGTGTGTGCTTTCTTTTATTTTGGTGTTGGAGTAAATACTAACTTCTTAAAATGATTTAGCAATGTTCTCTTCTATTTTCTGAAAGAGTTTGGGTAGAATTGGTGTTAATTATTTTTTAACTGGTAAAATTCTCTAGTGAAATCATCTGGGTCTGGAGACCTCTTTTTTGTGAATTTTTAAGTTACAAAATTAGTTTTCTTAATAGCCATGAGGCTGTTTTTATTATCCATTACATATTGGAGGAATTGTGGTAGATTATTTTCATTTTTTTGAGGACTTGGTCCATTTCATCTAAGTTGTTGAATTTATGTAGAATTAGTTTTATTATTTCCTTATTATCTTTTTAATGTCTGTAGAATATATATACTACAGACAGTTATAATGTCTGTAGGATATATATCACTCATTTCTTTTCATTTTTTCTCCCCTTGAGATTCACTCTGTCACCCAGGCTGGAGTGTAGTGGCCCAATCTCGGCTCACTGCAACCTACGCCTCCCAGGTTCAAGTGATTCTCCTGCCTTAGCGTCCCAAGTAGCTGGGATTACAGGCATCTGCCACCACGCCTGGCTAATTTTTTGTATTTTTAGTAGAGACAGGGTTTCACCATGTTGGCCAGGCTGGTCTCCAACTCCTAACCTCAAGTTATCCACCCACCTCAGCCTCCCAAAGTGCTGGGATTACAGGCGTGAGCCACCACACCCACCCCATTTCATTTTATTTTGTAACATTAGTAATTGGTGTCTTTTTTTCTCCCTGTGAGAGGTTTGCCAATTATTTTATCCTTTAAAAAAATCAAATTATTATATTGATTTTATGGATTAGGTTCTATATTCAATTGATTTGATATATTCACCTGTCTTTACTATATTCTCCTTTTTGCCTTGAATGTATTTTTCTCTTTTTCTAGGTTCTCGAGGCAGGAGCTTAGACTATTTATTGGCAACTCTTCCTCTTTTCTAATATATACATTAATTGTTATAAATTTCCCTCTCAGCTCTCCTTTAGCCATGTCCCACAAATTCTGTATTTTTGCTCTTCTTTGAGACTTCCTCCTTCACCCATGGATTATTTAGAAGTGTTTTGTTTAGTTTCCAAGTGTTTTTGATATTTTCCTATCTTTCTGTTACTGATTTCTAGTTTGATTCCATTGTGACCAGAGAACACAGTCTGCATGATTTTACATATTAAGTGGCTATTTTGTGCAAAGCAATGAACAAGGTCCCTTGGAAATGCACCTTTGTACTACAAATACATACATGAGTGAGGGGCACAGCCTCCCTTAGAAGCTCCCAGCTTCCTTTTGGGGCAATGGGATGTAACTCTCTCCTGCCGTCTGGGCACTCACTTGCTCTCTGGCTCTCTCTCTCTGTCTCTTTCTCCCTTTGCCTCCCTTTCTCTCTCCCCTACGCCCATACGATGTGAACAATATCAATGTCAATGTGATACATCAATGTGAACAATAGCTGCTACCACAATTTAATAGGCCAAACCATGGCAAAAATCATAGCAAACTGATGTACACATTCACATTTGCCTTATTTTCATAGCACACGCTTTGTTCCAACCACCCAACTAACAGAATTTGTAGCCTTGTATTAGGTAATAGAAGTTCGGATTTCAAAACATGACAGGAGACCTGGGGAGACTGCTTGTTTTGAAGTTTAAAGCAGTACATTCAAATATGTGACAGCATAGAAAAATGTATATAGGGTTAACATGCAGACGTTTATATTTATGCTTTCCTGTAAGTTTAAATCCTGTTTTTTAAAACAAATATTCAGATAAGAATAATGCTTTAAAACCATTCAAGGGCTGGTCGTGGTGACTCATGCCTGTAATCTTAGCACTTTGGGAGGCCGAGGCAGAGGAATCACTTGAGTTCAGGAGTTTGAAACCAGCCTGGGAAACATGGCTATACCCCACATCTACAAAAACTTAGCCAGGAGTGGTGGCATGCACCTATAGGCCCAGCTACTTGGAAGGCTGAGATAGGAGGATCACCTGAGCCCATGGAGGTCAAGGTTGCAGTGAGCCGTGATCACACCACTGCATTCCAGCACCACTGCATTCCATCCTGGGCAGCGTACTGAGACTGTCTCGAAAAAAAGAAGGCCGGGTGCAGTGCCTCACCACCTATAATCCCAGCACTTTGGGAGGCCGAGTTGGCTGCCCAAAAGTATCACTCGAGGTCAGGAGTTCAAGACAAGCCTGGCCAACATGGTGAAACCCCATTTCTACTAAAAATACAAAAATGAGCCAGGCATGGTGGCAGTTGCCTGCAATCCCAGCTACTCAGGAGGCTGAGGCAGGAGAATTGCTTCAACCCAAGAGTCAGAGGTTGCAGTAAGCTGAGGTCACGCTACTGCCATCCAGCCTGGGCCACAGAGCAAGACTCCATCTCAAAAAAAAAAAAAAAGAAGAAAGAAAAAAGAAAATCAATGATAATTATCTCAGTAATGATATTCTTTAAAGCAGGTACAGGGATGTTCATCTTATTGCTTTCCTTGCCATGTTAAATATTATTTGAAATTGACTGTAAATATTTATTTTTTTTAAAGTAACTAAATGTTTAAAATGAAGTAAAATAAAAGAAAAAATAAAACAGAATAGGGGCTAAATGTGGTGGCTAACACCTATAATCTCAGCACTTTGGGAGGCCAACATGGGAGGATCAGTAGAGCCCAGGAGGTCAAGGCTGCAGCAAGCCATGATTATACCACTGCACTCCAGCCTGGATGACAGAGTGAAACCCTGCCTCAAACACACACACACAGTACTACTAATAAGAAAGTCATTTCGAAGGCCTCTCTTAGGTAAGTGGCTTCAACTAGTCCAGGCTCAGATTTCAGAGATGATTGGGTTAGAAACCTTTAAAAAAGAAGAAGAAGAAACAAAAGTGTACATATTTCTCTTCCCATGGGGATATGGTTATGTCCCCAAAGGGGGCTATATGTACATTATAATGACAACATGTAGGGAATTACCAAATTAATAGCTGGAGCTTGAGAAAGATAAAGCAGAAAATTAAAAGATGGGAATCTTACATAAAATCAGTTATATACATTCAGGTGTAGAAGTCTTTAAGAAAAGTAAAATAGCATTGGACATGAAAACAAGGCCATTCTTTTTTTTTTTTCTTTGCCCAGGCTGGAGTGCAATGGCACAATCTCGGCTCACCGCAATCTCCGCCTCCTGAGTTCAAGTGATTCTCCTGCCTCAGTCTCCCGAGTAGCTGGGATTATAGGCATGCACCACCATGCTCAGCTAATTTTGTATTTTTAGTAGAGATGGGGTTTCTCCGTGTTGGTCAGGCTGGTCTTGAACTCCCAACCTCAGGTGATCCACCTGCCTCGGCCCACAAAGTGCTGGGATTACAGGTGTGAGCCACCATGCCCGGCCAGGATCATTCTTTACTCATCAAAATATTACCATGAGATTCATTTAGCCACCATTTTGTTTGAGATGGAGTCTCGCTCTGGTGGTTTCACCATGTTAGCCAGGCTTGTCTTGAACTCCTGACCTCGAGTGATACTTTTGGGCAGCCGACTTGGCCTCCCAAAGTGCTGGGATTATAGGTGGTGAGGCACTGCACCCAGCCTTCTTTTTTTTGAGACAGTCTCAGTACGCTGCCCAGGATGGAATGCAGTGGTGCTGGAATGCAGTGGTGTGATCACGGCTCACTGCAACCTTGACCTCCATGGAGTTCAAGGAGTGTAGTGGCGCAATCTTGGCTCACTGCAACCTCCACCTCCCAGATTCAAGTGATTCTCCTGCCCCAGTAACTGCTGAGATTAGAGGCGCCTGCCACCACCCCCAGCTAATTTTTGTACTTTTAGTAGAGATGGGATTTTGCTATGTTGGCCAGGCTGGTCTTAAACTCTTGACCTCAGGTGATCTGCCTGCCTCTCCCAAAGTGCTGGGATTACAGGTGTGAGCACCAGCATTTATTAATTTATATATATCAGGCACTGCACTAGGCCTTGAAGTTACTGGTTACTGAGATGGAAAATTACAATAATTAAAGGAAAGTCTCGTGAAAGAGAATTTTTATAAGAAAGAAGGACAGAAGGAAGGAGAGAAGGAGGGAAAGGTTGCCCAGGCTAGAGTACAGCCACGCCATCTCGGCTCACTGCAACCTCTGCCTCCTGAGTTCAAGCATTCTCCTGCCTCAGCCTCCCGAGTAGCTGGGACTACAGGCGCACACCACCACGCCTGGCTAATTTTTTTTGTATTTTTAGTAGGGATGGAGTTTCACCATGTTAGCCAGGATGGTCTTGATCTCCTGACCTAATGATCCGCCCGCCTTGGCCTCCCAAAGTGCTGGTAATGATGCTTTTTAACCAATGGCTCCCAAACCCAGGCCATCTGTGGTTGAAAATGCAGGTTCCTAGCCCCATCCCAGACCAACTGCATCCAAATTTTCTGTGGTCAGGCTGAGAAGTATTTATAAAAGCTCCAGAGGGGACTCTAACGAACAACCAAGTTTGGAAACAGCTATCCCAGCGGTTCTCAAACTTCAGCCTGCATCAGAATCACCGGGAGAGCTTGCTAAACAGATTGCTGTGTCCCAGCTCCAGAGTCTCTCAGAGGGACAGTCTAGGGTGGGGCTCTAGAACTGCATATCTAAAATCCCAGGTGATGCTGCTCATTGGGGACCACACTTTATGAGCTGCACTCCTGGCCAGGCGCGCGGTGGCTCACGCCTGTAATCCCAATACTTTGGAAGGCCAAGGCAGGCGAATCACTTGAGGTCAGGAGTTCAAGACCAGCCTGGCCAACATGTTAAAACCCCATCTCTATTTTTAAAAATACAAAAATTAGCCAGGCATGGTGGGGTGTGCCTGTAATCCCAGCTACTCCAGAGGCTGAGGCAAGAGAATCCCTTGAACCTAGGAGGCAGAGGTTGCAGTGAGCAGAGATCACACCACTGCATTCCAGCCCTGGGTGACAGAGTGAGACTCTGTCTCCAAAAAAAAAAAAGGAAGATGCTAAGATGCTATGCTGCTGGCTTTGAAGGTGAAAGAAGGGGCCATGAGTCAAGGAATGTAGGTGGCCTTTGTATACTGGAAAAGGCGGGAAACAGATTGTACCCTAGAACCTCTAGAAGGAAAGCAGCCCTGCTGACACTGTGATGTTAACTCAATGAGGCCCATTTTCAAACTTCTGACCTCCAGAACTGTAAAGAGAAGAAATGTGTGTTGTGCTAAGCCAACAGCAACAACAAAATCAACTGCACTATTCTAAGTGACTGTATTAAGGAAAGCGAAACTTTCAGCATTAAATGTACCCAATTGCTTTATCACAGCAACACTTTTAGATATATTTTTCAGAAAAAAAAAGAGAGATACTATTTCTTAGGAAATTCACCCTTTACTCTCTTCCTAAAACGGAAATCTACTTCCAAAGGAAATTGTGCATACACATGCCTTTGGTGGGTATAAAAATTGTAGAAAATCTTTTCAAATCCTTTTTATTCCCTTATGACTTCTAATTTGTTTTCAAGAGACTTCTTCATGTTTTATCAAATCTTTGTTTTAGGCACCTGTCTCAATATAGTGACACCACCTATTTTAAACCAGTAAAATTAATCTTTTTCCATAAATGCCATTTAATTGAACTGTCCAATGAAATGCTATAACAGCAGCTTATTCAATAGCATTTTCTAAGTAAATGTTTTTTGTTTGAGACAGGGTCTGACTCTGTTGCCCAGGCTGGAGTGCAGTGGCATGATCATGGGTCACTGTAGCCTCAACCTACCAGGCTCAAGCAATCCTACCTCCTCAGTTTCCTGAGTAGCTGAGACTATAGGCATATGGCAACACACTCTGCTGATTTTCCTTTTTTTAAGAGGCAGGGTCTCACTACGTTGCCCAGGCTGGTCTCAAACTCCTAGGCTCAAGCAATCCTCCTGCCCTGTCCTCCCACAGTGCTGGGATTATAGACATGAGCTACTGTACCCACCCGACCAAAAGTTTTAAACTTTTTCATTAATGTATTTTACTAATCGCTTAAAGTTGTATTTTTTTTTGAGATGGAGTCTCACTTTGTCACCAAGGCTGGAGTGCAGTGGCACAATCTTAGCTCACTGTACCCTCTGCCTCCTGGGTTCAAGCTATTCTCCTGCTTCTGCCTCCTGAGTAGCTGGGATTACAGGCACACGCTACGACACCTGGCTAAATTTTTTTTTTTTGTATTTTTAGTAGAGATGGGGTTTCACCATGTTGGTCAGGCCGGTCTCAAACTCCTGACCTCGTGTTCCACCTGCCTCAACCTCCCAAAGTGCTGGGATTACAGGCGTAAGTCACCACGCCTGGCTTTAAAGTTGTATTCTTTATGATAGCATCCGAGACCATAAGTGAAAATCTACACATGGTTATCAGAATATTTCAAAGCTTTTGTTTAAAACATTTTTCTATTTTCTAGGGCTAATGTCAAAATTTGATGTGACTTTCCAAGAAAATGCTTACCATCGGTGGTTGGCATTTTTCTTCTGCTGTAGGCATTAATATATATTTTTACATACAAGAGTTGTCTCCAGTAATAAAAAATCTGTCTGAGGTAAGGTTATATTAATAGTCATACTCCTGCAAAGCTATTTTTGTAGTGTAAATTTCAAATTTAATACAGTGTATGCACCATGGTCCTATGGCAAGGGCAATAAAAAAAATACAACTTATGCACCATGAAAGAGGCTAACATCAAGTGCTCAGCAATTTATACCACTGCTTAAAAGTTAACTTTCTTTCATTTTGAAAATAACACAAATTTGGCCAGGAGCAGTGGTGCATACCTGTAATCCCAGGAATTTGGGAGGCGGAGGCGGGTAGATTACTTGAGGCCAGGAGTTCAAGACCAGCCTGGCCAACATGGTGAAACCCCGTCTTTACTAAAAATTCAAAACTTAGCCAGATGTAGTGGCACATGCCTGCAATCCCAGCTACTCAGGAGGCTGAGGCAAGAGAATCGCTTCAACCCAGCAGGCGGAGGTTGCAGTGAGCTGAGACCACACCACTGCACTCCAGCCTAGGCAACAGAGTGAGACTCCATCTCAAACAAAATAAAATAAAATAAAAGACTTTATTGTAGTATGAAAGTGGCTTTCTCTGTTGCCAACTCTAGGACCTCTCAACTCAGCTCCTCCTGTCTAGTTCAATTTCCCAATGTCCCCATCTCACATTTCAAGGAGAGAAAATTTGGTTGGCTTCTTGGTCAGCCACACACCTTTGGCTCAATCAGTGGAGCCCAAGCTCCCTTAGTACAAACACAGTTACCTGGGCTTATCCCTGGTGTAAGGTGGTGGTTCTCAAGGGTGGGTTCTCTGCACCAGCATCATTAGAAATGCTCATTCATGGGCTTCACCCCAACCTACTGAATCAGCACGTCTAGGGATGGAGCCCAGAACACTGTATTAGAGCTCTAGGCAAGGGCAGATTTCCTTAGGAAGGGATGTGTGTAGGGACTACCTTCTTACCACCCTGAGAAGGCAGAAGGCAACTAGCATGGGGGAGCCCAGATCTGCAGAGACACAGGTAGGGAATGTCATCCTAGCTTCTGTGACTGGGGACCAGGTCTGCTGGTGAGGGGTAGGCAGAGAAGGGGTCATAGAGAATAGCTCGAAAGGTGACTTAATTAGGTGATCTTCCTATCTCAGCCTCCCAAAGTGCTGGTTCTGGGAAGGTCTTTTCTTTCCTTTCTTTTTTTTTTTTTTACTTTTAGACAGGGTCTCACTCTTTCACCCAGGAGTTCAGTGGCACAATTCCAGCTCATTGCAGCCTCAACCTCCCAGGCTCAGGTGATCCTCCCACCTCAGCCTCCCAGGTATACCATCACCACACCCAGTTAATTTTTGCAATTTTTGTAGAGATGGGGTTTCACCATATTGCCCAGGCTGGTCTCAAACTCCTGACCTCAAGTGATCCTCCTGCCTCGGCCTTCGAAAGTGATGGTATTACAGGCGTGAGCCACCATGCCTGACCTTTACTTCATCATTTATTTATGTACTTGAAAAAGGTACAAGTCCAAAATCCCAGCACTTTGGCAGACCGAGGCAGGAGGATCACTTGAGGCCAGGAGTTTGAGACCAGTCAGGGCAACATCACAGGACCCTGTCTCAAAAAAAAAGGAAATAAGTTGATAGAAAGAGACTGACAAAGCAGACAGAGAGAAGCTAAGAGTCTCGATCCTAAAGAGGGAGACAAAGAGAGTGGCTGACAGATTCCCTGCCAGTTCTCCTGGCTCAGGCATACTTCTCCCACTCCATTTCCAAGAGGTTGCCTTGTGAATAACCACCCTGTCCCTTACTTAAGCAAGTTTATGTGGGCCGCTGTTCCTTGCATTTACTTTGTCTCCACTTGAAACCCCTTTTCCTTTTAGATCTGTCCTAAGCTCATCCCCAAAGATCCTTGACTGTCTGTCTTGCTCCTGCCTGTGTTCTTCCCCAGAACTGGACTCTCACCTGCAACCCAGCCCACAGAGTGGATCCCACCACCCAGATGCAGCGCTTCTACACTCTAGAGCAGCCTAATACATATGGCTAATGTGCACTTGAAATATGGAGAGTGATGTGCTGCAAGTGTGACATACACAGTGGATTTCGAAGACTCGCTATGGAGAAAAAAGCAAAATATCTTATTAATATTTTTATATTGATGACATATTAAAATGACAATATTTTTGATATACCACTATTGGGTTAAATAAAATATAATGTTGGCCAGGCACTGTGACTCACGATCCCAACGATTTGGAAGGTCTAGGGTGGATCACCTGAAGTTGGGAGTTTGAGACTAGACTGGCCAATATGGAGAAATCCTGTCTCTACTAAAAATAAAAAATTTAGCTGGGTGTGGTGGTGGGTACCTGTAGTCCCAGCTACTTGGGAGGCTGAGGCATGAGAATCACTTGAACCTGGGAGGCGGAAGTTGCAGTGAGCCAAGATCACACCTCTGTACTCCAGCCTGGGTGACAGAGTACAGAGTAAGACTCTTATCTCAAAAAAAAAAAAAAAAACACACACACACACACGCACACACACACATAGTAATGAAAGTTCATTTCATCTATTTCTTTTTACTTTTTTCAATATGGCTATTAGAACATTTAAAATTACAAATGTGACTCTCTTTATAGGTCTTTTGGACTATGGCGACCTAGAGGTAATGAAGATTCATGAACGTATTTCCAGAATGTTTGACACAACCTGGATTTGCCACTGGTGGGCTCTCTGTTCCACCCACCATCAGACTTTGCCTACCTCAGCCCTCGGGCCTTACTTACCCACCCAGCTCTCTAATTAATTTCTACTGCCACGTCAGCTCAACAGCAACTATCTCACCCTGGTGAGAATGAAATGACCTAGTGTTAAGACCTTCTTTCAGCCCCTACCACACCTACCTGGTTTTGCCTTATATTGACCATCATGTCCTGTGCCTAAGTCTTAAAACTAGACAGAGCTTGTACACTTGTACAGTAGATTCATGTGTCCAGCAGAGAGGTGGGCTAGATGACCTCTGTTATAGGTTAAATTGGGACCTCCAAAAAGATTTGTGGAAGTCCTAATGCCTGGTACCTGTGATGAGACATTATTTGGAAATGGGACCTTTGCAGACGTAATCAAGTTAAGCTGAGGCTTTTAGAATGAGTCCTAATTCGACATGACTGTGTGTTTTTTTGTTTTGTTTTGTTTTGTTTTGACAGAGTCTCACCCTATTGCCCCGGCTGGAGTGCAGTGGTGTGATCTTGGCTCACTGCAACCTCTGCCTCCTGGGTTCAAGCAATTCTCCTGCCTCAGCCTCCCAAGTAGATGGGATTATAGGCTCCCACCACCATGCCCAGCTAATTTTTGTATTTTTGGTAGAGACGGGGCTTCATGTTGGCCAGGCTGGTCTCGAACTCCTGGCCTCGAGTGATCTGCCCACCTTGGCCTCCCAAAGTGTTAGGATTACAGGCGTAAGCCACTTTGCCCACCCTGTGTCCTTTTAAGAAGAGAAAAATTCCATGTGAAGACAGAGAGACACAGAAGGTATGCCATATGATGACAGAGGCAGAGACTGGAGTGAAGCAGCTGCAAACCAAATATTAAGTATTGAGGCCAGGCATAGTGGCTCACGCCTGTAATCCCAGCACTTCAGGAGGCCAAGGCGGGCGATCACCTGAGGTTGGGAGTTTGAGACCAGCCTGACCAACATGGAAAAACCCATCTCTACTAAAAATACAGAATTATTCGGGCGTGGTGGCACATGCTTGTAATCCCAGCTACTCGGGAGGCTGAAGCAGGAGAATCACTTGAACCCAGGCGGAAGTTGCGGTGAGCAGATATCACACCATTGCACTCTAGCCTGAGCAACAAAAGCGAAACTCCTTCTCAAAAAAAAAAAAGGACTGCCAGCCACCACCAGAGGCGAGGAAGAGGCGACCTAAGATTCTACCCAAAGTCTCAGAGGGAGCATGGCCCTGCCAACACCTTGATTTTGGACTTCTATCCTTCAGAACCGTGTTGTTTCATGTTTTAAACCACCCAGGTTATGGTACTTTGTCTCGGGAGCCCTGGGAAATGAATATTTCTAAGTCTCTTCCATACTTTATCACATATAATACAGGTAACAAAACACATTGTGCAACCAGTTTTCATTTTTTTGTTGCATTTACATTGATGTACTTTTTTTAAAAAAATAGAAAATTATATAAATCTAGACCATTTTATGCACCCATTTTCAAACGTCTTAAATATACACACCAGCCTGTTATATTGTGAATCCTGAGTTAAAAGAGAATGTAATTTGAAGAGATTGCATAGTTTCCAAGGCCAATTTGGTGATTTAAGCACGGAAGTATTACAATTAAATGTTTGAAAAGTTATCTATGTGTGTTTTGCTGTAAGACGATAGCATGAAGCAACACATCTTTTCAGGATGAGGTAGCAGCACCGGCCCCGGGGGAAGGGAGCTGGGGCATCGCTCAACTGCAACTACTTTGGACGACTGAGCAACATGAGCAGGCTCAAAAAAAAGTCATCTCCAATCATCCTCAAAATACAAACTGTAGTAGCTACAACACGATTCTCTAAGGGCAAGATGGGAGGGGAAGTGGAAATATTTGTACGATGCAGTCTTTATGGGTAATGCAGAGAATATGGGCCAGAATGAGATCAACATGACTCGTAAGCCCATGGGTCAATGTCAAACCATTGCTTAAAATTCCTCAGTGGCTGCTCATTGTCCTCAGGATCCAGTCCAAACAACTTTGTGTGGCATTTCCCGCATTGCCAGGCCCCTGCCCACATCCAGCCTTATTTCCTCCTTCTCCTCTGCTCTGCCTGTACCAAAGAACTCAAGACTCTCATCTTTCAGATTCCTTTTGTCCCATTGAGGTCAGTTTCTCCTCTCACCTTCAGACAGTAAGTAGGTACCTCCTTTCCTGTCTGGCCTATCCAAACAGGAAAGCATATGAGTCTTTTACCTCATGTAACTGACTACTTGATTGTTACATAAATTATATTGTAGTGTGACTGTGTCTGATAATATATCACTTAGAGTTTTGTCATTTTCATTAATTTTAATTTTTTTTTTTTTAGATGGAGTCTCACTGTGTTGCCCAGGATGGAGTGCAGTGGTGTGATCTCGGCTCACTGCAACCTCTGCCTCCTAGGTTTAAGCAATTCTCCTGCCTCAGCCTCCCAAGTAGCTGGGATTACAGGTACCTGCCACCACACCTGGCTGTTTTTTGTATTTTGTTTTTTTAAGTAGAGTCAGGGTTTCACCATATTGGCCAGGCTGGTCTTGAACTCCTGACCTCAGGTGACCCACCTACCTCAGCCTCCCAAAGTGCTGGGATTATAGGCATGAGGCACTGTGCCTGGCCTCATTCATTTTAATTAATGATGGAATGTTGAATGGGAGAACCATCAGAGATCATCTACCACATTCACCTCCCTCTAGATGAAGAAAATTAGGCTTTTTTTTTTTTTGACATCTTAAAAGACAGTCAGGGCCAGGAACCGTGGCTCACGCCTGTAATCCCAGCACTTTGGAAGGCCGAGGCAGGTGGATTACCTGAGGTCAGGAGTTCAAAATCACCCTGGCAAACATGGTAAAACTGCATCTCTATTAAAAATAAAAAATTAGGTAGGCATCATGGTGCATGCCTGTAATCCCAGCTACTCAGGAGGCTGAGGCAGGAGAATTGCGTGAACCTGAAAGGCAGAGGTTGCAGCCAAGATCATGCCACTGGACTCCACCCTGGGCAACAGAGTGAGACTCCATCTCAAGGAAAAAAAAAAAGACAGTCAGGGCCAGGCATGGTGGCTCACACCTGTAATCCCAGCACTTTGGGAAGCTGAGGTGGGTGATCAGGAGTTTGAGACCAGCCTAGCTGAAATGATGAAATCCCAACTCTACTAAAAATATAAAAATTAGCTGGGCATGTTGGTGGGTGCCTATAATCCCAGCTACTCTGGAGGCTGAGGCATGAGAATCGCTTGAACCTGCGAAATGAAGGTTGCAATGAGCAGAGATCGTGCCACTGCAGTCTAGCCTGGGCGACAAAGTGAGACTCTGTCTCAAAAAAAAGACACTCAGATGCCCCTTATTGTGTGTATAATTGTGATCACCACAGACTCTGACAATAAAGTCAGTTATTGGAATACATCCTTTTCATTAGAAGGGTGTTTAAGGAGCACCCCCCACAAATTCCAGATAAAAACTTCAGGCCTCCTCTGAGTTAGGGCTGGACTACCCCATGGCCTCTATCATGAGAGGCTCATCCCAATAAGACCTATGGCATGGAGGAACTAAAGAAAAGACAAAGTGCTCTGTAAGCAACTGGATACCAAGAGAAACTCTAAAATCCACAGTGGGGAAAGTTGTTCTATCTTTCCAAGACCTGAGTGAACTAAGGGAAGGTGAGAGGTCAGAAGTATTCCATTAATTAATATCCTTCCACATGTAAGGAAACTTCAGGAGTTGAGTAAGAAGCAAACTCCCCCTGCTAGTCACTAAAAGTCGAGTCAATGAATATCAAGATCATTAGGAAGCAATGTCATTTCGTATTTTCCAAATGATGACAGAGGAAAATGTTTAATTGTATCCATTTTCTGGGAAAGCTGATACTGTAACTATGGAGATATTTATGAAGCAAGAAGGGCCCTTTACCTACAGAGGTGCATAAACACACTCAGACTAGAATTTCTAGATTTCTAAGTAATTGTTTTTGGTATTAGACCCCCAGTGGCCATTCCTTTATTAAAACTTGTCATTGCATGTTTAAAATCCTATCCACTGAGTTGGTTTTAACCTTACTGGAAAGGAATTTATAAATAAATATCAAAGCACATGGTAAGACTACATTCCTAGGAATCTATTCTAAGGAAATCATCAGAGGTTTGCACAAAGACATTGATACGGTCTGGCTCTGCATCCTCAACCAAATCTCATCTTGAATTGTAATCTCCATGTGTGGAGGGAGAGAGGTGATTGGATCATGGAGGCTATTTCCCCCATGTTGTTCTCATGATACTGAGTGGATTCTCATGAGATCTGATGGTTTTATAAATGGCAGTTTTTCCTGCACTCACACTGTCTCATGCTCTCTTGTGAAGAAGATGCCTACTTCCCCTTCCACCATAACTGTAAGTTTCCTGAGGCCTCCGCAGCCATGTGGACCTGTGAGTCAAACTTCCTTTGTTCATAAATTACCCACTCTAGGGTAGTATCTTTACAGCAGTGTGAGAATAGACTAATACAGACATATACAAGGATATTCATCTAATACTATTTACAATAACAAAGTGAAAGCACTTTAAAGGTACAAAAGGAGATTGGTTTTAAAATATATGGTATATTTGTATGAAAAAAAAATTTTTTTTTGAGACAAGAGTTTCGCTCTTGTTGCCCAGGCTAGAGTGCAATGGTGTGATCTCAGCTCACCGCAACCTTCACCTCCCAGGTGCAAGCCATTCTCCTGCCTCAGCCTCCCGAGTAGCTGGGATTACAGGCATACACCAACACATCCAGCTAATTTTTGTATTTTTAATAAAGACAGGGTTTCACCAGGTTGGCCAGGCTGTTCTCAAACTCCTGACCTCAGGTGATCCACTCGCTTTGGCCTCCCAAAGTGCTGAGATTATAGGCATGAGCCACTGCGCCTGGCCCTAAATGCCTAAGTTTTAAGATAGGGTTGATTCCATGGTTGGAGAGGCAGTGCTTTTCTGATTTGTTCAAGGACACAGGTTCTTTCCACCTCCTGCCTCTTCCTTTCTCAGGGGTTGAGCTTTGCCCTTAAGTCACTTCCTTCATGATCATGCATCCAGACCAGACAGTCTTCAGAAGAAACAGATCATCTCTTCCTCTGTCTTTTTAGAATTGAAGAAATCATTCCCAGAAGCTCCTCCATACCAGGATGTTTCCTTTCTGTCTATTTTTTTGAGACAGGGTCTCACTCTGCCACCCCAGCTGGAGTGCAGTGGCATAATCATAGCTTACTGCAGCCTTGATCTCCTGAGCTCAAGAGGTCTTCTTGCATCAGCCTTCTGAGTAGCTGGAACTACAGGCATGTGCCACCATGCTCAGCTAATTTTTAAAAATTGTTTTTAGAGACAGGATTTCACTACGTTGACCAGGCTGGTCTTGAACTTCTGGGATCAAGCAATCCTCCCACCTCGGCTTCCCAAAGTGCTGGGATGACAGGCATGAGGCACCACACCCAGATTCCCTTCATGTCTTAATGGTCAGAATTTGATCATAGGCTCACTCTCAATTATTAGAAAGGGGAATGGAATTTCCAGGATTAGTTGAGTAATCAGGAATCCTCTCCTGGTCTTGGCTATGCAGAGGATGTGGGGGATGGAAAGGTGTGCCCGGAGAGGCTATATGAATATCTGAATAAAATCAGGGCTCTGGTAGGAAGAACTTTATGGGGACCAGAAATGGATATTGAATAAGCAACCAAGTGATATGACCATAACACAAGTACCAGGACCAGGTGATATTATCTTCCATGTTTTAGAGATGAGAAAATAAGTCAGAGAGGGGAAGGTGACTTGGTCAAGGTCACAAAGCTAGTAAATGGAAGAGACTAGATTCAGGCCCAGGTCTGTAACTACAGTGCCTGCTTCCTCAGCCACTGCACTAAAGTGCTATGGTGGGGAAGCTGAGGTCAGGAAAGAACAGAATAGCTCCAAAGCTTACCTCAAAATCAAGTAAACTTGAGCCACTTATAAAACCTGTGATGTCACTGGGCATGGTGGCTTGCACCTGTAGACATATCTACTCAGGAGGCTGAGGAGGGAGGATCACATGAGCCCAGGAGTTTGAGGCTGCAAGGAGCTATGATCGCACCACTGCATTCCAGCCTAGGCAGCAGAGCCAAACCCCATCTCTAAAAACAAATAGGCTGGGCACAGTGGCTGTAATCTCAACACTTTTGCAGGTCAAGGCAGGAGGATGGCTGGAGCTCAAAAGTTTGAAACCAGCCTGAGCAACATATTGAGACCTCATCTCTATTAAACATTTAAAAATTGGCCGGGTGCAGGGGCTCACCACTGTAATCCCAGCACTTTGGAAGGCCAAGGTGGGCAGATCACCTGAGGTCAGGAGTTCACGACCAGCCTGACCAACATGGTGAAACCTTGTCTCTACTAAAAATACAAAAAGTAGCTGAATATAGTGGCAGGTGCCCATAATCCCAGCTACTTGGGAGGGTGAGGCAGGAGGATATTCAGTGAGACTCTCTCTCAAAAAAAAAAAAAAAATTAAAAAATTAGCTAGGTATGGTGACGTGCACCTGTAGTCTCAGCTACTCAGGAAGCTGAGGCAGGAGGATTGCTTGAACCCAGGAGGTCAAGTCTGCAGTGAGCTCTAATCACTACTGCATTTCAGCCTGGGTAACAGGGTGAATCCCTGTCTCAAAAAAATTAAAACAAAAACAAACAAACAAAACCCTGTGATGTCACCAGGCCTCCCTAGCAGGTTGTACCACTTAGGTTTGTTGTAGAACAAACAACCCCATAATGCAGTGAGTAAAAGCACAGTAATTTACTTAACTCACAATTATATGGGTCAGCAATTTGGGCTGGGCTTCTGGTCTCAGCTGGACTCACTCACGCATCTTTGGTCAGCTGGGGACTTGCTGGGCTAGGCCCCTGTGGACACATGGGCTGGCTCCACATGGTCCCTCACCCTCCAGCAGGTTAGGCTGGGCTTGTCTGCATGGAGGCTGGGCAGGGTGCCAGGAGTGAGGAAGAAATACCTAAGACAGCCGGATGCAGTGGTTCACCCCTGTAATCCCAACACACTGGGAGGCCGAGGAGGGCAGATTATCTGAGGTCAGGCATTTGAGAACAGACTGACCAACATGGTGAAACCCCATCTCTACTAAAAATACAAAATCAGCCAGGCGTGGTGGTGCGGGCCTGTAATCCCAGCTACTCAGAAGGCTGAGGCACAAGAATCGCTTGAACCCGGGAGGCGGAGGTTGCAGTGAGCCAAGATCACCCCACTGCATTCCAGCATGGACGACAGAGCCAGACTCTGCCTCAAAAGTAAAAAAAAGAAATGCCTAAGGCCCCTGGAGGCCTTGTTTGGATCTAGGAAGAATTACTTTTCAAATAAGGACTGAACTAAAAAAGATTTTTATTTTCTCATTCCACAGAAAGACAGATGCAACAATGTTAAATGCCGCATTCCCATGTTTGGAGTTCAGGGAGGTATTCAATAGGTTGATGTGTTTCACAGCCAACATCACCTAGGCTCCTCAAGGACAAGTACTCCTAACCAGAGCTACGAGATGAGGCTAAGAAACAGAATATGGATTCAGTACAGAGAGGTGGAAAGCAGCATCATGGTCAGTGGATTGAGACTGGGATAGGGCCACACAAGGAGAGCATCTGAAAGCCAGATATTTAAGCCCGACGACAAGATTCCACCCAGTCTATCTGTGCCTGCCCCAAAACCAAAAAACATGTTCCATATGGCAATTAAGAGACCAAAGCATATCTACACAAATATATACGTATATACGTACGTTTTGTTTTGTTTTGTTTTGAGTGCCCAGGCTGGAGTGTAGTGGCACGATCTCCACTCACTGCAACCTCTGCCTCCTGGGTATAAGCAATTCTCATGACTCGGCCTCCCAAGTAGCTGGGATTACACGTGTGGGCCACCACACCTGGCTAATTTTTGTATTTTTAGTAGAGATGAGGTTTTGTCATGTTGCCTAGGCTGGTCTCTAACTCTTGACCTCAGGTGATCTGCCTCCCTCGGCCTCCCAAAGTGCTGAGATTACAGAAGTGAGCCGCTGCATCTGGCCAGCAACATATTTTCTACTATCCTGGTAAAGTAAATACTTGTACCAAACCCCATCAAACTTGAAATGAATGAAATGCTCTTAATTTTCAAGGTGCTATCTTTAAAGATCTTCTCCAGAATCACTTGTGATATCTTTATAGGGGCCAAGGGGCTTCCCCTTAATATCAGAATTTCTTTACTTACAAGATTATTAAAACATTGTGGTCTAATCCATATGTCTTTTTTTTCTGAATTCATTTGAACATATTCACTGCTATCACTAAGTTTAAAGGCCAGGCGTGGTGGCTCATGCCTGTAATCCCAGCACTTTGGGAGGCTGAGGCAACATGACGAAATCTTATCTCTACCAATAAATACAAAAAATTAGCCAAGTGTGTTGGTGCACACCTGTGGTCCCAACTACTCCAGGAGGCGGAGGTAGGAGATCACCGGAGCTCAGGAAGTGGCACCTGCAGTGAGCTGAGATCTTGCCACCAGGAATAAGACCCTGTTTCAAAAACTCAAAACAAAATGTAAAAAGCACACAGTTTAAATAAGGTATGTAGGCATTTAAAACATTTTGAAGTTAATTTCTTTCTTTGAGACAAAGTCTTGCTTGGTCACAAAGGCTGGAGTGCAGTGGCATGATCTCAGCTCACTGCAACCTCTGCCTCCCAGGTTGAAGCGATTCTCCTGCCTCAGCCTCCCAAGTAGTTGGGATTGCAGGTGCGCACCACCATGCCAGGCTAATTTTTGTATTTTTAGTAGAGACGGGGTTTCACTGTATTGGTCAGGCTGGTCTCGAACTCCTGACCTCAGTTTATCCATCTGCCTCAGCCTCCCAAAGTGCTAGGATTACAGGTGTGAGCTACTGCACCTAGCCGATGTAAATATCTTAAAGGAAAAACATCAAAATGTAACTAGAGGTTGTTTCTAGATAATGGGACCATAGGAATTAATATTTCTTTGGCATATTTGCATTTTCCACTTTTTCCTATAATGAATACCTATTGTTAAAACAGTTAAGATTTTGAGTTTTAGAAGATAAAATATGCAAATATAAAAGAAATATACCAAATGTCGAGAGAGAGATCCAAGATGGCCGATTAGCAACAGCTCAGGATTGCAGCTCCCAGGGAAAGCGCTGAGAGCGAGTGGAAGCTGCAGTTTCAGACGAATTTTTGTTGCCCACAGACTGGGAGATTCCCGGCGGAAGAGCCCACCAGTCGCCAGTGTGACTCTTTTGGCCGGCGCAGCTGTTTTGCCAGCGCCCCAGTGCGGCGCTTCTCGGTGCAGAGTATACGGGACTGGCTGCCCTTTTAGTCGGGCTCGGCTGGTCCCATCCCTACAAAGAGAACAGCAATTGGAAGCGCTGAAGACTGAGAGTTTCACAGCAAGCACAGCCGAACCCGGGAAGGTCCAGCTCTGTGGGGAACGGGCGTCCGCCAAAGGAAAACTAAGAAACAGAAAAACTTCATCACCGGGCGGAGAGATCCAAGATGGCCGCATAGCAGCAGC
>CAUYQU010011214.1:0-17464 GCA_963574635.1 Cheracebus regulus
ACCTCACAGTTACAATAAATGTGTAAATGAAAGTACTCACTAGTGAACCAAACACTTATGATATTAGTCTCATCTAAGTGATTCAGCCATTAGCACTTGTGTTTAGCCCACCCATTAGGTCAATGTCAAGCAGAATATGTAGTGTAAATAGAACCCAAATAAATTATACCATAAATTTGCAAACCTTGTAAAAGGATGATGGTGGCTGGGTGCGGTGGCTCACCCCTGTAATCCCAGCACTTTGGGAGGCCAAGGTGGGCAGATAATGAAGTCAAAAGTTGAGACCATCTTGGCTAACATAGAGAAACCCTGTCTATACTAAAAAAAAAAAAAAAAAAAAAAAAAAAAAAAAAATTAGCTGGGTGTGGTGGCATGCACCTGAAGTCCTAGCTACCTGGGAGGCTGAGGCAGGAGAATTGCTTGAACCTGGGAGGCAGAGGTTGCAGTGAACAGAAAATGAGCCACTACACTCCAGCCTGGCAACAGAGGGAGACTCTGTATTAAAAAAAAATAATATAAAAAAAAATAAAGGATGATGGCAACACAAATAATTCAGAAATGATGGATTTCAATATCAAAAGATAAGGTAAAGTCCTTGGGAAAATTGATGAAACTGTAGAAGATTTTTCAAAATTATGAAAATGGAATATGAAAGAAAGACTGACATAGGGGCTCTCATATAATTTTTTCAAAAGGATCATGCCAATAAGAAGCAGTTAAAACACTAAGGACTTTCTTATATTATCTCCATATTTTTATTTATTTTGTTCTTAATGACTTTTTTTTTTCTCATGGACAATTTTAAATATACACAGAAATACTCCCAGTCTGATTTTTAAGAGTTTCTTTGTTCTGTTGGTTTTAGTTTCTTTCTTATTTTGCCTTGGAGTTTCCATTGACTGCTCATCATTAGAAGTGAGTAATTAGAAAACTGGTAGCTGTGTGTATGTTTGTGGCATTTGTTGACTAATGGGCTAATGGATTTCCTTGTAGGGTGGCAGTATTTATGTGGGCCTTAAGTTTTTTCCCCTGGAGACATTTGGCACTGTTTGGAGACGTTTTTGAATGGCCACCACTGACATTTAGTGAGGGAGACTAAAGATGCTGTGAAACATTCTGCAGTGCACAAGACAGGCTCAGCAACAAGGAATTCTAGGGTCCAAACTGTCAATCATGCCAAAGTAACTGGGCATCCTCACCTCTGGCATATCAATGATTAGACAACTGAGAGAACTATTCACAAAACTATTTCACAAAAGTTATATAGAGAGCTCTTGAGGGGTATTCATTTTTTCCACCAAGGGATCCTCTGATATTCTGTCAGCAGAGATTTTCTTAAAACTAAGTTTATTCTAAAGTATTTTGAGAGTGAGGTAGAGAAGGGATCTGGGATTCTCAGAGCCTGTCTTTAGTTAGATGCCTTCTCCTGCTTTCTGGGTGCCTGGTGTTTCAGAGTCTAGGGTCTCTCTGCTGCAGCGTCCTTCGAGAACAAGCACTGCATTATGCTGTGAGGGTTGGGGAAGAGCAATTGCTTGGCTTTGATAAGGGCATGGGGATCTGAGAGCTTAACTGCTCCTTACACAGATTTTCAACTGATCACCCACATATCAGTCTATCTTCTAGGGTATCTGGAGCCTTCAATTTCTGTGAGCTTATCTCGCTCTCTTCCCTCCTTCCCTTCCCACCTTCCCTCCATCTCTTCCTTCTTTTTCCCACCCTCCCATCCCTGCATCCCTCCCTCCTTTCTTTCCTTCTTCCCTCTCTTCCTTCCTTCCTTCCTCCCTTCCTTCCCTTATTTCCTTCCCTTCCCTTCCCCTCCATCCCTCCCTCCTTCCTTCCTTCCTATCTTCCTTCCTTCCTTCCTTTGTTTCTTCCTTCCTTCTATTTTTACTTTCTTTCCTGAATAGGATTTCTTTTTTGGAAACCTATTTCCTGAAGTCGTGTTTTAAGCTTTCTCAGCTCTGGTAAATCAGTTATCATTCCTATACCAACTTTCTATCTCAAAAAAAAAATCATGTTAATTTCTTCTTCATTGTCTCCTTTCCCATTCTCTTTACATTTTGAATTTAGACTTTTTACATTTATTTTACTATTGCTTCAGTGAATTTTTATTGAACTGGAGTGGCAATAAACCATATATTCAGCATACCTTGTTAAAAGGCAGTTCAGATATGCCCTTAATCTTTTTGCATGGCTTTAGAGTATCAGATAATTTTAGAAAATGATATAAAATATAATGAAGTAATTCATACTTCAGAGACTCATCAGCTCCTTTTCTGGGATAGGGCATCTATAAGGGCAAATGACCAGGGGGCACATATATCAGGCCTGAAACAGCAGTGTTCACTGGAGAAAATTCAGACTATAGGGGTTGCAGGCAGGGGGACCTTTTTTATTCTGTTTATTCTAGGCCAGCGTGGAGTTCTAGCAAAGCCAGACTTCAGACTGCCTGAGAGGGACTTTCAGCTGCGTGATTAGGAGTGGTAGGAGGCCATGATACAATAGCACTCTGATGTGATGGAATCCTGGCAGCAGCCCTAGCCCCCACCTAGAGAATGGCAAAGCTGCAGAATAAACTGCCAACAGCACGCTCAACTTCAGGAGCCTGAACCCTCAGGCAGCTTGGCAAAGTGCCTTGAGCCCCAATGTCATGGTTGCGGTGGAGCCACCCACTTCAAGGGTCCTGCAAAATCAGACAATGAGGATAGTGGCAGCCATCACAATGGGCTCAAGATTAAATAACTTTTGTTGATTTTTCAAGTACTTACAAACTCCCTGGATTCCCATGGAACTCTACAGAAGGACATAGTAAGAAAATTAGGTTTAAAGAAAATAATACATGTGAAATTTCTTACACACTTGAGTTGGTGAGTTAAATGCCGTGTAGTTGATAATGTGGTTTAAATGTTGTCCCACTGCCTCGTTATGGCCTGATATAAATTCATATGAAACTAGGATATTTAAAAGCTTATTGGGACAGTAAAATCCCTGGAAAGATTATGGAGACCATTTGTTGCTATGAACATTTTACTATGTTGGCTCCTTGACATTCCAACCCCAGGGAGACAGTATAGTGATGAAGATGGAGAAATAGAAGTTGAAACAGCACAATTTGAAGAGGGGGCAAAAGCAACACTTTGATGACCCTAGATCAGATAGACCAGTATGAGGTCAGCAAAGCCTGGAGGACCATGGGCTCTTTCCCTAGATTGGACCAGAAGCCCAAGCTGTACTTTTAGGAACTGGCTCAGAGAGCACTCACGTAACTCACCTGTGACATCTTGGGCAGACCCAGTGCTTCTCTGGTCTGCTGGCTGCTCTCATAGATGGAGGACCATGGCTGTGTGAGCACCATCCTGCTTGGTCTTGGAGATGGATCAAATCCAGATTGGTGAGTTCTGGGAGCTTGGGCAAAGTGTGGGTAGAGTTTCTGAGGTTAGGATGATGAGGACATTTGGCTTGGGGACTGAGAAGAACCATTTTTTTTCTTACAAAATTAAATCTTTACTAAGACTACTGCCATTAGGGGCAAGTACTGAAGAAGACCGTGTATTTCAAAGTAAGTAGCCTGACAAGATCGTGTTTGGGTTAAAAATACATACTTATCTTATTTTCATTTTCAATATCTTATTTTACAGGGTTATCTATTTAAGAGATGCTATGAGGGGCTGGGTGCAGGGGCTCACGCCTATAATTCCAGCACTTTGGGAGGCCGAGGTGGGTGGATTGCCTGAGGTCAGGAGTTTGAGACCAGCCTGGCCAACATGGTGAAATCCCATCTACTGAAAATACAAAAATTAACTGGGCATGGCGTGCATGCCTGTAATCCCAGCTACTCGGGAGACTGAGGCAGGAGAATCACTTGAACCCAGGAGGCGGAGGTGGCAGTGAGCTGAGATCGTGCCATTGCACTGTAGCCTGGGTGAAAAGAGTGAATCTCCATTAAAAAAAAAATGCTATGAGCAAACAGCATTGCACAGTTGAGTAGTTTACAGGATCTATAGCAGAAGACGGAGTTTCTTACCAACAACCAAAGGCATTCCAACACCTGGAATTCAACCATATGGTTACATGGTATGTTCTAGTTATAAAGTGGCTGATTTTAGGTAAAAAGAAAAAATAAGGGAAAAAATCCTGTAGTGAGTGGGAAATAATAAATATGTACCAGGCAGTCCTTGGTGTTCCTTGGCCTGTCACTGCAGTCTCTACCTCCAGCTTCCCATAGCCATCTCCGTATTTCTCCTTTTCTCACATCTCCCTCTCATTTCTCTTAAAAGGATGCTAGTCATTGAACACAGGTCCTAAATCCAGATAATCTCATCATAAGATCCTTTACTTAATTACATCTGCAAAGCCCTTTTCTCCAAATAACATCACCTTCACAGATACTGAGGTTGGGGTCTGGATATATCTTTCAGAGGCCACTATGTAACTCATGACAAACGCCTAATTCATTTTTCCTGATTGGCCCACACTGCTCTCCCTCTGGAATCCTGCAGTGCTGTTCTGTTTGTGTGCCTGTCTCACAGGAGCAATTAGGAGATCTTTATACTTGGTTTCTCTAGCACAACGCCTGATATACCATAAGACTTCATTGTGTTTGTTAAACTTAAGCAAAGCATCGCTTGCATCACGTCCTGATTCTAAGCCTGACTTGAAGCAGCAATATGTTGTTCAGATCATAGCCACTCACCATACCCTGGGAAGTCAGCATGCTCCTACCAAGGCTAGACATTCTGAATTGGAAAACACTTTACGCAGAGCTAGTCATCTTTTTTATGTCTTATATAAGGGGTCAAGTGGAGAGGGCAGCTACTCAAGTACTCATTTTTATTCATTCGTTTGTTCATCCATTTGACAAACACTGAACACCTCTCCCGAGCCAGGCCATGCCCCTGCATTTGAGATACAATGTGTGTATGGTAAAACCCTCAGCATCTGGGCTGGGATTGGAACCAGGGAACACTCAATTTACATTTATTGTGGTCATGGCTTGAGTGTGGAAGGAAGTGTAGGGTGCTGTGAAAGTCCTAAGACAGGCCCCTGAACCTAGACTGGTGGTCAGGGAGATTATCCTGGAGGAAGTGACATAAATGCTGAGACCTGGAGAGAGGGGGTGGTCACTTCAAGTGCAGTGGTGGCAATGGAGATGGAGAGAATGAATTTCAGAAATGTAGGTGGTAATGTATGAAAGGTTTTATTTTTTGATTGGAGTCTCGCTCTGTCACTCAAGCTGGAGTGCAATGTCACGATCTTGGCTCCATGAACCTCCACCTCCTGGGTTAAAGTGATTCTCCTGCATCAGGCTCCTGAGTAGCTGGGATTACAGGCATGCGTCACCACACCCTGCTAATTTTTGTATTTTTAGTAGAGACAGGGTTTCACCATGTTAGTCAGGCTGGCCTTGAACTCCTGACCTCGGGTGATCCTCCCGCCTCAGCCTCCCAGAGTGTTGAGATTACAGGCGTGAGCCGCTGTGCCTGGCCAGGAAAGGTTTCATCAACCTGAAAGCAAGGGGCTGAAGCACAAAATGTGATTTAAAGAGTTTCTCGAGCCAAAGTAAGGACAGCATCCTGAAAGACTCAGACCCAAGTAACCTTGGATATGAGCTCCATGTGGCATTTGTGACAGAAAGGATTTTATTTGTCTTTATTCTTATGTTATTGTTTATTTAGTGATGAGATGGAGTCTCTCTCTGTCACCCAGGCTAGAGTGCAATTGCACAATTTCAGCTCACTGCAACCTCCACCTCCCGGGTTCAACCGATTCTTCTGCCTCAGCCTCCCAAGTATTGGGGATTACAGACACCTGCCACCATGCTCAGCTAATTTTTGTATTTTTAATAGAGACGGGGTTTCACCATGTTGGTCAGGCTGGTCTCAAACTTCTGATCTCAGGTGATCCACCCACCTCAGCTTCCCAAAGTGCTGGGATTACAGAAAAGGCATACAAAATTTATTAACAGGTATATGGGAAGGACTACAGAGTGACCGCCCAACCCCCAGTGGGGTACATCTTGAGCTTACAGAAATAATGAAGGCTCACTGCATGACCAAAACCAGGTTATGGTGGTAAACCAGGTTCTAATGACAAGACAGGTTATGGGAGGGGGAGAAGAACAGGCTTGGTTAGCAAAAGTGGTCTTGTTAGATAACAAAGTAGCAGCCTTCAGAGAAAATAGATGGTAAATGTTTCCTTCAGACGTTTAAAGGTGTCAGACACTCAAGTAGTCTTTCCTAGGTCTGGACAAGGGAGGACCTTCCTGCATTAATACAGATTCTCTACAGATGCAAGTCTTCCCCACAAAAGGCAGCCTTGCAGGGCTGCTGCTTTTCATTGGCTCGTTGACAGCCATCTCAAAATATGTCAAGTAAATATACTTTGGGGTAAAATACTTTTACTTCCTTCAGTGGTACCTGGGAACTCATTAGAAAGGCACATTTTCAGAAAGTGTAGTGATGTGGCCCCGTATTCTTAGCTTTAAAAAGCCTTCCAGAATATTTGTATGCGCTTTGATACAGTTTGAGAGACACTGCCTTAAAGAATTGCATGCTCAGCTAAATGCATAGTAAAACCAAATGCAAAGCCAAATAGTATCTAAATGAAATCAAATTAAAATGCAAATCCACATGGGGTTACTTTGCAGCACGACTTATTTTTTAATTAGATTACAATGTAAATGAATCAGATTCTTTCTAACGTAACAGCTGGCTGACAGCTGGCTTTGACAGGGTGGAAGCCTGTGGGACCACAGAACAGCAAGGCCTTGGCTGGGAATATAGGGCCCATAGTGGAGGAGAACTCGAAGAATGTGTTAGTAGTTTCATTGCTGTGATTAAGGAAGCTGGCACGTTGCTGCCAATCAAGTCTTGTGTTGAGGGGGTGTTTTTAAAAATTAGAGGTGCCTTTTGGAAAGATTCTCTAGCTCCGGTTCCTGAACACAAGGGGTTTGGTTTTCCTCCATGTAGCCACTAGATGGCAGTCTCACGCCATTTTTCAAGCAGCCAGCTCTGTTTAAATTTAGGGGAGAAATGAGCCTAGGAGTTTGAAAAGGATGCCAGCTCATTCGTTTTTATCCTGCGCGTGGTTTTGACATTCTATTTTTTTGGACTTCATCCATTAATTATAACACTCAAAGTTTTTTGTTGATTGAGAGGCAAAGAGCCAAAGCTTTAATTAAACCCATGGGGGCACTGCCTTGCAGCAGAGAAGGGTAACTATCATGCGCCAGTGCTTACATAAATTGTTTCGTTTAATTTTCACAGCAGCCCCATGAAATAAGCGTTGTTATCCATAATTTTACATAGGAGAAAACTGACCGTCAGAGAGGCTTAGCAAGAGCCCAAGACCACCCAGCCGAAAGGTAGAAATGAATTTGCCAGTAAACCATGCTCATTAAATTCTTGAGGAATAGTCATTGCAATTAGTAGGTTTATTCCAATCTTGGGCAAGTACAGCTAGATTCAACTCCAGGTTTTATGATAAAATAAGAATTATACGCAGGGTTTTTTTTTTTAAATAAAAAATATATTCTCAGTATTGCAATATTATAAGTTCCACTGGTTTTATTTGCAGGATGGCATGTTAGCCTTTTCTAGATTTATTATAGAAAATACATCAGTTTATAAATTTTTATGTTTTTTGAAACAGAGTCTCACTCTGTCACCCAGGCTGGAGTGGTTCAGAGGCGCTATCTCGGCTTGCTGCAGCTTCTGCCTCCGGGTTCAAGTGATTCTCCTGCCTCAGCCTCCTGAGCAGCTGGGATAACAGGCACCCGCCACCATGTTCAGCTAATTTTTGTAGTCTTAGTAGAGACAGGGTTTTGCCATGTTAACCAGGCTGGTCTTGAACTCCTGACCTCAAGTATCCACCTGCCTCAGTCTCCCAAAGTGTTGGGGTTACAGGCCTGAGTCACCGTGCTCAGCTGGAAATAAATCAGTTTTAATTAGGATTTAGAAATTAAATATCTGATTCCAACTGAATGTTAGAATTGTAACCCCTTAGCTCCAAACTGTAATCCATTTGCATAGGAATTTAGGTATGATTTTCTTATAGCAGGCACCACTTTCTACTTTGCATTTAAAGTTCCATCTGTACCTAAAATCCTCTACTTCCTTGTGAATCTAGGAAGACGGGATCCTTGCCTGAGTCATTTTTTAATATTTTTGGCTTACATTGCCTTTATCAACTGTTTCCCTAAAGCATTCAATTTAGTTCTCCTAGAAATAGCATGTTTTCTCCCTTTTTGCACTAATTTTTCTTTGCCTTATGTATTAAATTTTACTGTCTAGTTGCAAACACACTCTTAGGAAGCATGCAACGCATCTGGAGGTAGCAGAAGTGTGTGTGGCATTCCAGGAGGTCACGTACAAGCCTCAAACATTCAGCGTAGCCTGGCCACCAGTCAGTAGGTTTTGCAGAGGAGATCAAGAATTTCCATTAATCTACTGAGTCTAGTAAGAGAGTTTCTACTGTATCTGGATTGTATCTATCAGATAGGCTGACAAAACCACAAGGTGGAAACCATGAATTGTATTAGTCCATCTCAATAATAAAGCAACATTTGGCTGCCATTTTTTCTATCTGACTTTTCTGAATCAGTGCTATCTTGGCATACTATAGAGGCAGCTTCTTCTTCTTCTTCTTTTTTTTTTTTTTTGAGACAAAGTTTTGCTTTGTTGCCCAGGTTTGAGTACAGTGGCATGATCTTGGCTCACTGCAACCTCTGCCTCTCAGGCTCAAGTGATTCCCCTGTGTCAGCCTCTTGAATAGCTGGGATTACAGGAGTGTGCTACTACACCTGGCCAATTTCTTGTATTTTTAGTAGAGACAGTGTTTTGCCATGTTGCCCAGGCTGGTCTCGAACCCCTGAGCTCAGACAGTCTGCCCAAGAGGCAGCTTCTTGTTGGGAGAAATAACCAGCTTGAATGATAGATTCTGTAAAGATTGGTTGGTCTTCTTGGGAAAAAAAAATTAAATAATTAACCATGTAAAGAAAAGATTTAATAGACACTTCTCTTGTCAAGCAAGGGAAATAATATTTATTGAGTACCAGTTTTATGCTGTGCACTGAGTCAGATTGCACACATGTCACCTGATTCACTCCTTACAATAGTATGATAAATTTAAAATTCTTATTCCCATTTTACCAATGAGGAAACTGAGTCTCAGAAAGCTTTAAGTAACTTACATGTGATAAAACAGCTAGTAAGTGACAGTAAAGTATCAGGAAGAGTGTGTGTAATCAGGGCTTGGGCAAAATTGGTGCAAAATAATTTATGATGAGTGAAACATCTACATTTTTATAAGAACAGGATCAGTAATAATGCTGTACTGAATCATATTGGAGCCTGAAGCCAAAGGAGTTTTTTGATGCCTCTTAAATTTTGTGCCAAGACAGGAGCCTCATTTGCTTTGCCCGAGGCCCAGCTCTGTACTGCAAAGTGCTTGTTCAAACAGCTTTTTTCCAACATCTATCTGATAACAATTTATTGAGTGGCTACCATGTGCCAGTAACTATGACCGGGTTTTGGAACAAAACATTAAGTAAAAATGTACCTGATTTCTGCTTTCCTGATACTTGTGGAATACCCTGCTCAGAGCTGGAAAGTATTATTATATAGTGGATGACACTTAGTCACTCCTTCATTGTAGATAAGGAAAATGTGGCAAACTTGAGCCATGGAATTGGACTTTAATGGCCCCTATTTCTCTGCTGAGTTTTGTAACTTCAGAAAACAATTTGTAGATTGAGATCACGGAGTATTACGTTTGATCTTTTGGGAATAAACCATGTTCTTCAGGATCTCCTCTTTCATTAGTATCCCCTGACCAGGCAGATTGGAATATTGTGCTAATCATGGAGTCCATACATTATCTTTCAGTTTCATAGTGATTACAAGCATGAGTTTCGGCAAAGCCAGACTTGAGTCTGTGAGTTATTAAGAAGAACTGGTATCCCAGTTCTATTGGTAACTTTGGAGAACTTATTTAACATCTCTGCTACTGTTTCATCAGTAAATGGTGGGTAATAAGATTAGTAAGTGAAACTATATCAGGTGCTTAGAACAATTCATGGTACATAGTAGATGCATAATATAAGTGAGCTTCTGCTATTATGGTAATGGCAGCAGTAGTTCTGTCACTAACTCTGTAATCCTGTGTAAATTACTTGGCTTATGTAAGCTTCAGTTACCTCAATTGACAAATGCAAGAAAGTAATTGTACCTACATTCTGAGGCTCTTGTGATGACTAAGGTAGAGAATAAATGACGATCACTTGGCTTGGCATATAAATGCTTGGAAAAATGTTAGCCCTTTTGTTTTTTAAATGACTCTTTTTAACTAAAGATCCTTCAAAATTCAATGGCAGTTACAGATCATTTGCCTTCTGTACTTAGTATTGTTCATGGTGCCTGGGACATAACAGTGCTCAATAAATCTTTGATTAAAGTATATAGAAATAACATTAGAGTCATAGAAGCCCATAAGTAGCTGAGGTGTGCACCCAATGGTGAAGTAAGTAAGGGTCATTTTTGTTGTGTGTGTTTGTGTGTGTGTGTGTGTGAGAGAGAGAGAGAGAGAGAGAGGAAGAGAGAAGAGGAGAGAGAGGGAGGGAGCGGGGAGAGAGAGATGGAAGGAGGGAGAGAGAGAAAGGATAACATATAAGAAAGTAAATGAATTGTCTTGGCTATGCGAGCTCTCTTTTGGTTCCATATGAAGTTTAAGGTGGTTTTTTCCAGTTCTGTGAAGAGGGTCATAGGTCACTTGATGATAGCATTGAATCTATAAATTACTTTGGGCAGTATGGCCATTTTCACAATATTGATTCTTCCTAACCATGAGCATGGAATGTTTTTCCATCTGTTTGTGCCCTCTCTTATTTCCTTGAGCAGTGGTTTGTAGTTCTCCTTGAAGGTCCTTTACATCCTTTGTTAGTTGTATTCCTAGGTATTTTATTCTTTTTGTAGCAATTGTGAATGGCAGTTGTTCTTGATTTGGCTCTCTTTAAGTCTGTTATTGGTGTATAGGAATGCTTGTGATTTCTGCACATTGATTTTGTACCTATGCAACAATCCTGCATGTTCTACACATGTACCCCAGAACCTAAAGTGCAATAATATATATATATATATATATATTTAAAAAAAGAAAGTAAATGAGATACTCCATTGAATTTTGGTGAATTTTGTGCTTCCCTTGCTTATGTTTAATAAAGATTACACAGAAAGAAGCTTCAAAAAGACAATGCAGATTTTCATAAGTGGAAAAGAATATTCACAGTTGTATGGCTGTCAATTTCTCTGACAAATCACCCAAGTCCAGTGTTGTTATTCAAATATATATCAGAACAGATTATTAGTTCATTGGAAAAATGAGCCAAAGAGCACAGAACAGTGGAATTATATTTTTTGATCCTTTCCTTGATCATGTTCTCAGCTGAGCTAACCCTTTTATTTTCTTTCCATATCTTTCTCTAAAATTAGAGAAAAAAATACAGGTCAATCAATATTGACTTTGAAGGTGAAAAGCTCTAACTTTCTTAGAGTACATCTTTTAAGCTGATGCCATTGAAATGAGAATACCTGAGCCCTCCACCCCACATTCAGAAAGCTTTTATCTTTATTTACTACCAGTTAAATGGTTTTGAATAATTGACGATAAGAAATAATCAGCTCAGTTGTTGGGAGATCTGGCTGTAGTGTTTTTGTCATCACAATGTCAAAATTGTTGGACTAATAAAAAACTTAAAATCCTTTCGAATTTTGCTTGTTCTTATTAAACAACCAGTTGGATTAAACCATCCACTTAAGAAAAAAGCTAGTTAGGAGTGCGAACTTTTGGGTCACACTGCCTGGCTTTGAATTCCAATTATACCGTCTCTCATTGGTGAGATTTTGTAGTTTATTTAAATTTTCTGAGCCTTAGCTCTCTCATCTATAGAATGGAGATAATAATATCTGTCTCGTATTGTTGTTGTAGAAATTAAATGAAATAATGCATGTAAAGTGCTTGGCAGTGCTGGCGTATTGCAAGTGCTCAATAAATAATAATTATCATCATCATTATGCAGCTGATTGGGCATCAGAGAGCTGCAACCACTGATGAAGTCACTTCTGTAAGGGGAAAAGTCAGAGTGCATGTTTTTTCAAGGTTGCTATTTTGCAAACTTTAATATTAATGCACTCAATTCAAGATGAGCTTCAGAAAAATTGGATAGTTGAAGAGGAAAATTACCTAATCAACAATGCAATTTAAAAAGGTTGCTTCAAATTACACGAAATGCTAAAACTGAACGGTTAGGGAATAAGTATATGAATATGTCATGCTCTGGATTATTTTATCTTCTCATTTGCACCCCACATACACTTTCTTTAAAAAATATTGGTGACTAGAAGTTCTTTCTGTGATATGGGAAAGAATGTTTTGTATGTAAACTATCTCTTTGAAACTGATGACAACTTTTGCAAAGAGATTTAAGCATATCAGAAGTTTCCAAACAGTTGAACACAAAGAAATACAAGTTCAGGGTAAAATATTTTAATATAATAACTTCTACCATCAGGTAAAGACATGTAGATATTTGATTTAAGGGGAAAAACTGATGATATTTCTGAGCCATTCTAAAGAAACTCATACGAATAAAAGTATTTGAGGTCCTACTATTTGATAGCTCTTATATTTAGGGCTGTCAAAAATATACTTTATTTCTGAAAGAGATCAAGAGCCTATTCATTTCTCTATTTCATGAAAGTTATTTATTTATTTTACTTTACTACATGTTTTCAGGGTAATACACCAGCAGTTTTCATATAGAAGATGATTTTCTATTGAAAGTGATCAGTTCTAACTCTGACTTTTTCAGGAATTAGGCAAGTATAAGGCTAATTTTTCTGCTTAGGCACTACTAGCAGACAGATTAGGGTTTTAGAAGCTTTGTAAGAACTGTGTTTGAGAACTGAAAAAAAAATTGTTTTAAGTGACTCAAAAATACAAGAAAAATGCACAAAAAGAATGAATATTAAATCAAATACTCATAGAACATATTTTGTAAGTTTTAATGATTCTTTAATATCCTAGTCATAAGAATTCTATTCAATTTAAAATCTTGTTTTAATTTTTTTTTCCCTGTAAGCATTTCTAAGTATTAGGGAGGATTACTTGTATAAATGAAGTATATTATATTACTTAGAGTCAAATAATTTAGCAAATAAAATTTATAAAATGTTTAAGGATGTTTTTATGGGAAAAAAGTATTTTTAGTTAGGGATTTGAGATGCATTTTCCCATGATTGATATGATGAAAGGGGGAACATTGTAGATGGAAGGGGGATTGTGATCATCTCAAAAGATCCCTGGACTGGGTCTATGCTTAGCTGGATATTTCTCTCTGCATAACCAATATAATAGTGGTTGAGCACCATGACGGGATTAAGGGCTAAAAGCAAAGACAGCAAGTTCTATTTGTGCCTGTCTCATCATTAAGTCAACAGAAAATAAACAAAGTAGTGGCTTTTCAGTCAATAATGTCAGCTGGGTACTGTACTACTATAATGGCCTGTCAGCTCTGATCCATTTATATAGAAAGACGACAGAGATGGGGGGAGATGCCGTTTTCATCATTGTCCTGAGAATCGACCTGCTGTTTCTCTGTAACCAAACCAGAAAAAAGCAAGCGTAAGTGCTGATTTCTTGAATAACCAGTGGAGCTCAATTATGAAAAGAAACACAAAATCCCCAATGTAATAACCAGTTTTAATTTTAGAGGATGTTGCCTGGAATCAAGCTAATGCTTCAGATTGGGGAGTGAAGATTTCAGAACACACCAATGTGCTAAATTTGCACACTGCAATGAATTTAATTAATTAATTAATAACAAAATCAAGTACACAGAGTCCATATTTTCTAATTCTAACATAAGACAAGTAGGAGTCAGCTCCTTTATTCCTAATACTAGGTAAAAAATTCATTCTGGGTCTCTGCCTTCTTTTGCTCGTTTTTTCGATGATTATCTGTTGAGCCTTTTAAAGTTGCTAGCACAATACTTGGCATATAGCAGCGAACCAGTTAGTTAAGCTCCCTTGTTTTATATAGCTTATGCAGAACACATCACTGGTCATTCACACTGTGATGGGCACAGCAAACAAGCCACCAGGGTGTAAGATAATAAGTTGCTTGGGTTCATGATGGTTGATCCAGGATGCCCCTGTTGAGGAAGTGACTCATAAGCCAATAACTGAAGGCCAAGAATAAGCTGGTCAATTGAAGAGATGAGTAAGAGCATTCCAGGGAGGGGAACAGCAGGTGCAAAGATTCAGGGGTGGGAAAGAGCAGCTCTGTCTTCGGTGAATGGCACAGTAAAGAAAGAGTCAGGAAGAGTAGGGAAACAAAGAAAAAATATAATTATTTATGTTGCAAATACTTGTTAGGGGACATTTTACAAAGCACTTTTTTGGATAGAAAGAAGATTAAGGTATACTCCTTGCCCTCAACAACAGAAAAAGATTATTTTATTAGCATAGATTAATTCTATAAATCAATGGATAAATATATTGTAGCTTTATGTATGGGGATGATATGTATCTCAGTTTTTGGGAGAGAGGTTTTTGAGACAGAGTCTCTCTCTGTCACCCAGACTGGAATGTAGTGGTGGGACCTCAGCTCATGCAACCTCTGCCTCCCGGGTTCAAGCTATTCTCCTGCCTCAGCCTCCTGAGTAGCTGGGATTACAGGTATGAGCCACCACGCCTGGCTACTTTTTCTATTTTTAATAGAGATGGGGTTTCGCTGTGTTGACCAGGCTAGTCTGGAACTTTTGACCTCAGGTGATCCACCCACCTCAGCCTCCCAACGTGCTAGGATTATGGGCATGAGCCACTGCGCCTGGCCATGTATCCCAAATTCAATTTGTCTAATAAACAGAAAAAAATCTTTTTAAAGACAGAAATGATTATATTTTTTAAAAATAAAGATATAGCCCCATGAAGAAGCTGAGCAGTTGCCCCGAAATCCATAATTAGTTTTGATCTCATGGTCTTAAAAATCTCAGATTTCCACTGTTATGTGACTTCTGAAAGGGGGCTTTTACCTTCTGTGCTTCACATATATCATCTGAAAAATTGAAAGATTTGTGTGGAACATAGCTGTTGATTCAAACTGATTCTGGAACTCAGTGATGTGTCTACTTAACTGTTGCCAAATAATTGCAAAAAACAAAAGGACACATTTTCTAAATGTGCTTTGTTTCTGCTTGCTGACATTTTGTTGGGGAAAACTGAAAGATTAGAATAGACATAATAATAATAAAAATTTGTTGATCTACTACTTTGTCCAGCTACTGCAGTAAGCGCTTTATATGATTTACTAGAGATTTCTTCTATTACTATCTTTTTCTTTTCTTTTTTAAATTTTACTTTAAGCTCTGGGGTACACGTGCAGATCTTGCAGGATTATTACATAGGTATACACATGCCATGGTGGTTTGCTGCCTCCATCCCGCCATCACCTACATTAGGTATTCCTCCTAATGTTATCCCTCCCCAATCTCCCCACCCCCTGCTATCCCTCCCCTAGCCCCTCACCCCCCAACAGACCTCAGTATGTGATGTTCCCCTCCCTGTGTCCATGTGTTCTCATTGTTCAACACCTACTTATGAGTGAGAACATGCGTTGTTTTGTTTTCTGTTCTTGTGTCAGTTTGCTGAGAATGATGGTTTCCAGATTCATCCATGTCCCTGCAAAGGACATACACTCATCACTTTTTATGGCTGCATAGTATTCCATGGTGTATATGTGCCACATCCTCTTTATCCAGTCTATCTTTGATGGGCATTAGGGTTGGTTCCAAGTCTTTGCTAATGTAAACAGTGCTGCAATGAACATACGTGTGCATGTGTCTTTATAATAGATCCATTTATAATCCCTTGGATATATCCCCAGTAATGTGATTGCTGAGTTAAATGGAATTTCTATTTCTAGATCCTTGAGGAATAGCCACACTGCCTTCCACAAGGCTGAACTAATTTACACTCCCACCAACAGTGTAAAAGTGTTTGTATTTCTCCAAGTCCTCTCCAGCATCTGTTGTCTCCAGGTTTTTAAATAATCACCATTCTAGTCATTTTGATTTGTATTTCTCTAATAACCAGTGATGATGAGCATTTCTTTGTGTTTGTTGGCCACGTAAATGTCTTTTGAAAAGTGTCTGTTCATATCTTTCACCCACTTTTTGATTGGGTTGTTTTATTCTTGTATATTTGTTTTAGTTCTTTGTAGATTCTGGATATTAGCCTTTTGTCAGATGGATAGCTTGCAAAAATTTTTTCCTGTTCTGTTGGTTGCTGGTTCACTCTAATGATGGTTTCTTTTGCTGTGCAAAAGCTCTTAAGTTTAATGAGATCCCATTTGTCTATTTTGGCTTTTGTTGCCATTGCTTTTGGTGTTTTAGTCATGAAGTCCTTGCCTATGCCTATGTACTGAATGGTATTGCCTAGATTTTCTTCTAGGGTTTTTATGGTGTTAGGTCCTATGTTTAAATCTTTAATCCATCTAGAGTTAATTTTTGTATAAGGTGTAAGGAGGGCATCCAGTTTCAGCTTTCTGCACATGGCTAGCCAGTTTTTCCAACAGCGTTTATTAAACAGGGAATCCTTTCCCCATTGTTTGTTTTTGTCCAGTTTGTCAAAGATCAGGCAGTTGTAGGTGTGTGATGTTACTTCCGAGGCCTCTGTTCTGTTCCATTGGTCTATATCTCTGTTTTGGTACCAGTACCATGCTGTTTTGATTACTGTAGCCTTGTAGTATAGTATGAAGTCAGGTAGCATGATGCCACCAGCTTTGTTCTTTTTGCTTAGGGATGTCTTGGCTATTCAGGCTCTTTTTTGGTTCCATATGAAGTTTAAGGTGGTTTTCTCCAGTTCCTTAAGAAGGTCAATGGTAGTTTGATGGGGATAGCATTGAATCTATAGCATTGAAAATGGTAGTATGGCCATTTTCATGATATTGATTCTTCCTAACCATAAGCATGGAATGTTTTTCCATCTGTTTTTGTCCTCTCTTATTTCCTTGAGCAGTGGTGTGTAGTTCTCCTTGAAGAGGTCCTTCACATCCTTTGTTAGTTGTATTCCTAGGTATTTTGTTCTCTTTGTAGCAATTGTGAATGGGAGTTTGCTCATGATTTGGCTCTCTGTCTGTTATTGGTGTATAGGAATGCTTGTGATATTTGCACATTGATTTTGTATCCTGACACTTTGCTGAAGTTGCTTATCATTTTAAGGAGATTTGGGGCTGAGAAGATGGGGTCTTCTAAATATATAATCATGTTGTCTGCAAATAGAGACAATTTGACTTCCTCTTTTCCTGATTGAATACCCTTTACTTCCTTTTCTTGCCTGATTGCTCTGGCTATAACTTCCAATACTATGTTGAATAGGAATGGTGAGATAGGGCATTCTTGTCTAGCGCC
>CAUYQU010011215.1:0-16477 GCA_963574635.1 Cheracebus regulus
TTGCAATGTATTCTTTCCCTCTCCTGCCTCTTATTGTAATTAATGCTGCAAAGAGGAAAAAGTCCTTACTCTATTTTTGTAAGAAGTGATTTCCTAAGTGGTTTCTTGTGTTGGTGGGTCATGAAGAAAAGGTTGAAGGTGGCTGGGATTCAAGATACTGTTGGGAATCTAGACATTCTACAAAGAAACAGAGAGGAAACCTAGGCCTTCAATAAAGAGGTAAGGTAAGGCACAAAAAAAAAAAAAAAGATCTAGGCAGCCAAGATGCAACAGGAATGGACAACGGGTATTGTCTAATTGCAGGGACACTGTGGAAACATTCTGCTTATGTACGTGAGTCTGGCATAATATTTTTATTACATTAAATTTTTCCATCACACTGCTTGTAAGAATTTCCAAATTGAGCATTATTTGGTCAAAAATAGAAAGGTGATGCTAAAGAACAAGCTTATAGTCTATAAATGCTACAACATAATTATAATCTGGATAAAGAGATAGAAATTGGTTTGGCTGAGAAAACCTTACTAAATTGATAGTATGTTGTCCATGACTTCTGTAACGTAAATATATCCTTCTCCAGTTCTGTCAGTTCCTGAATACTTTACTTTATAAAATGTATTTTGTTCAGGTACTTTTTCAAAACAACTGTTGCCAAGATCTGAACTGGCACTGAAAAAAAAAATGATTATTTTCAGGAGACACAGAGAAAGAAAAACAGAGGAGAAATCTTAGTATGCATAAAGCATTGTAACTGCTTCGAAGTAATTTAAAAAATCAATGTCCCAATGATTTCAATTTACTTTTTCTGCCAGATCCTTCTTCAAACTGCCTGAAAATTGTGAAGCAGTCTTTTTGTAATAAATTATAATCTGTCAGTGTTTTGATATTAGCCATTTACTGATGTGTGTGCATATCTATTTATATATAGATACAGATATGAAATTTATTAGTGCTTGAACCACTATCTTAAAATAATTAGCAATGTTTCTCCAACTATAACAACTTCTAAATGATGAAATAACATATAATTTCTAAATCATTACTACTGGTTGGTACTTATCTTTGACATTATTGACTTAATTCTAAAAAAACAACAGAGTGATGTTTCTAAAACCCTGAGATTTCTTTTTAAATTCCTGAGCATTAAGAGGATCAATTTACAACATCTGTCTTTGAGACGTTATCACCTCTTCAAGATCTCTAACATTATACTCTAAATTCTATATCCTTAGTCCGATAGTAACTGCTTATGTATTATCCATATTTTTAAGGTAAATGAATATTCATTTGTCAACAGGAGCATTTTTTTTTCTGAGGAGTCATCTATATTTTTAAAAATAATTTTAAAAAATTTTCTTAAATTCAAGAATTTACTGTTCAGGAGGTAAGATCACAAGTTTTATTGCAGAGTGATGGTAAGCTTGTTTTAAATACTATTACAATATTAATAAAAAATTTTTTCTTTTGGATTAATATACATATATCTTGTTACAGTTAACAGAAAGTTTTCCTATGTACACAAGATTAATTACATTCTGGACTGGTTTTCTGCTTGATCCCTCAAAAAAAATGAAAACTGTCAGTAACTTTTAAAAAGACACATACCTTTACTTTGATAGTTAAGCAACAAGGAGAGTAGAAAAGATCAAGGGAAGAAAAAAAGAGAACCAGAACCAGCTGCACTACAAAGCTCAATTAGTTCACAGGCTAAGGACACTGCTTTTTATAAGTTGTTTTTCTCCGTTGGGAACAGTTTTCTGAGACTTCCTCTCTCTGCTCTCCATCCCAGGAGTCCTAACCAGGTTTTATCTTTTTTTTTTTTTTTTTTTTCTTTTTCTTCCTGCTTGCTTTCCAGACCAAAAGAACTTGTCAGAGAAGTCATATTAGGTACATTTCACTGAAGGTTTTCTATTTTCAGTATGTTTTACTGTTCCCCAGGCGACTCCTGACTGTCCCTAAACACAAAGGGACACTAGGCTCCCTGGAGACTCTTTTGAGAATCTATTTCATGAAAACTAGGAGCCCTCTGTACTTCCCAAAATGGACCCGCAACATTTCACATATGATTCCAGGTCGTTTGTGAAGCCTCAAAAGCTTATCTTTGAACCCCAAGTTAAAAATGTCTGTGTAGAGCGAAAAGCTAAGGAACTCTCTCTCACAACTGCAGAGGGTCCCCTCGACCTTTCAAGGAAGGTCATTCCAGCTGAGCTCCAGATGCGACTAGCTGAAGCTCGGACCTTGACCGTGGGCTGGAGTGGATGGATCCCTGCTAACCACTGGCTTTAAAATGCAGGAAAAGTTAACTTTCTCGGCTCCTTGCACTTCTCCAAACCCGGTCCGGTAGGCGCAGGACCCGGACTGGGTCGAGGCCCCAAAACCTGACACCAGGCAACACAGGTGTTAAAATGAGACTCTGGGTACCACTGGTCGCCGCGCGTAAACCCACCTGAAAGAGCAGAGCCCTGGGGCTCCTTGATGTATTCATTCCTAGTTTGAGCACAGCCTGCGCCACCTGGTCACCTCCTAGCAATGCGAGCACACGCCGAACCCTCCCCGCACGGGGTCTAACACCGACGCTGCCCCCAAACCTCCCTCGCGGGGAGCCCCTGGGTGCGGGGGGCGTTCTTACCTTGGGGTTGGTCAGGAGCTGGTGCTCGTCGCTGTGCAGCAGCGCCCTGGAGTTGGACTCGGAGTTGTTCACGTAGACCTGGACGCAGGGGTACTGCGAGGTGCCCCTGCAGTCCGCGCCACAGGTGAAGGTGCACTCGAACACCTCGCCGATCTGCTGCACCGACAGCACCGTGCAGTTGGCCGCCGTGGCTTGCAGATTTTGCAGCGCGGGACTGAGCCAGCAGAAGCCGAAGATGAAGAGCGACACGACGCCGGAGATGATGAGAAACAAGCCGAGCCGGATGCTCTTGTCCTCGGCTTCCGTGTACTCGTAAGCCACCCGGAGCTTCGCCATCGCCCCCCACTCTCCGCGGCTGGCGCGCTCCCCCCGCCCCCTCCCGCCCCCAGCGCCGAGCGCGACTGCCTCGGGCGGGAGGAGCCGCAGCCGCCACCGCCGCCGCCGCGCGACAGCAGGGGAGTGGGCGGCGAGGGGGAGCGCGCGAGAACAAAGGGGCCGAGGCCGGCGACGCCCCCGGCGGCGGCAGCGCCCCCCCGCCCCCCAGCCGCCGCCTGGGCCCCGCGGTGCAGCCGCCGCTTCAGAGCCTCCTGCACCCTCGGGCGCGGGGAGCGCACGGACCGCTCCAGCTTCCAGCGCCCCCTGCCAGCCTCCGCCCCCGCACTCTCCCCGCCTCCCCCACCCCGCCTCCTCTCGTCGGGTGTCTCTCTGTCTCCATCGCCCGCCGGCCGCTTCTCCGCGGACTCGCCCGGCAGCTGCCCCCAGGGTAGGAGTGCCTGAGCTGGGCGAGCCCGGGGGCTCCCCCGTGCAGGAGGAGGCTCCGCCCCGCCCCGCCCGCCGCCGACCCGGGCCCTCCCGCCCCGCCCCGCTCAGCCCCGCCCCGCTCAGCCCCGCCTTCCTCGGGGGCGTCTCCTGTGGGCGAGGGGCTGGCGGGCACAGGCCACAGCTGCGGCTTGTAATCCGAATCTTCGCTCAATCCCCTTAAAGGGATGTCCGAGATGAAAGATTAAGATCAATATAGCTTAACCAGAGTAAAAGTTAAAAAAATGTAATAATAAGAGGGGAGGGTGGAGTTCAAGTGGAGCGGCGGGAATCTTGAACGCCAAACGGAGACTGGTCACCTGCAGGGAGAGCGGCCAGGCTCCGGGCGCACCCCGAGAAGCGGACATGGGTGGCGGTGTGACAGGACACGGGCCTACGGGGCCAGACGAATCGAGGTGAAAGCCCTGGCTAGCAGCGTGCGCTGGGAGGCCCTCGGGGACGACCCAACTGTTCCCACGCCGCGAGCGGGTTGGCGCGTGGCGGTGCCGGAGGCGTGACCCAGCCGCGCCCACGCAGCCAGCGCAGCAGCCACAGCGAGCGCAGTAACCGTCCGGCCCCCGGGCCCTAGCCTCCCGTCTGGGCGCAGACCCGTGCCTCTTGGTCCTACTCTCTCCGGAAGGGCTGCAGGATTGGATTTAAACAGGCTGAGTCAGGTGGAGTTTGCTGTGGAGGCAACGTGCGTGGTGGCAGGAGGCTGGACTAAGGAAACTTGCTGCCTAGGTCTCCGGCAGTCGGCTCGACCCCAACTTGATTTGCCCCCATGGCTGGGGCTAAGTAGAGACCAAAGGAAAGTGGTGGAGAGGCTTGCAGCCTGGAAAGAAATACTTTTCCCAAGAGAACAGTGCCCTTGCTTCGCAGCTCCCTCCCAAGAACCGAATCGTTTCTATTGTTTCCCTCGTTAGGAGTCTTGCCACCCCTGACCCACCCCAAGATTTATGTAGATGAGCTTTCCAGGAGCGCTGTTCAAGGCTACAGCGGCGTGGAGACCCACTTTGGGACACGTACTGTTTCTAGACCTGCGTTCTGCTCTTAATTCTTGCCGTTGCTCCCTCCACCCCCAATTACGACAACTATGCTTCAGCCTCTATTTCGCGACCTTTTTAAAAGTTAGAATTACCTTTTCCCAAACCACACTTTTATCATAAAATCAAACTTGAGAACTATTTATATCTACATTTCGAAAAAGAAAATCAGAATATTCACTTCCTTGCAAACTATACATAAAACATACATATACATAAACCTTTTTTTGGTTTGTAAGTCTCAAATGAATAAACTCTTAATTATGTTCCTGATGAATACGGAAACGGAATCATGGAATTCTTGACTTCTCTTTCCTGGACTTCAAATGTTACTTAACTGGTATTAAGTACCTTTCGACTGCAGTCTGATACATTATTTTGAAGCACTACATTATGACAGGTAACAAGTATTTCTAAGCAATGGGCAAATTAATTACAGGAAGATCCTAAGTGTCTTTTTCCCAATAAATTAAGAAGATGTAGGGTTTGAAAAACTTACTAATTATGAAGACGCTTTGTTCTTTAGTATCTTTCAAGTTTTGAGAGAGTAGATTTTCTTTTTAAAATTTAAAAACCTAGGAATTGTATTCTTTTTTTGTTAGCATAAAGACAACTGTAAGTGATTACATTACTTAAAAGGAAAAATGAGTTTACTAGTTGAAATAGCATAACCCAAAATCACAAATCTTCTATCTGAATCTTTTTCCTATTGCAGAAAAAATAAAAAATATAGAAAAAAAAATTTTTTTCTATTGTTATTATCTTTTCCAAGAAAGCTAAAGCCATGTCTAAGATCTGAGGCAATAATGAACAAATAACAAGATCCAATTATTATAGCTTGGTATCATGAAGAACTGAAACTTGAGGCAGAATTAATTCCTTAATGCACAGCAGTTCGGGGACCACCAATAATTTAATGAATAGGATTCATTTTTCAATGATTCCAGAGCTCAAAGTGTTCTGTGAATGGAAGCCTCAGCCTCAAAATTGAAGTACAGTGGTGTAAGTCTAGGGAACAAAATCAGAAAATTCTACCTTAACTGAAATTCTTAGTTTTAAAATCCATTTTCTTTTATTTCTGCATTTAGTCAATTTCTTTCCTAGCAATTATTCTTAAAGTATTTGAAGAAACTTATGTCTTCTGTTCTTTAGACATTTTTCTCCTGTTTCCCATTTTGCACTTGTTTCCTCTCAACATATTATCTTTACATGTTTATTGAAAGTCAAACATACCAAGACTTCACAAATTAAATCAATTTCCATTTTATTCTTTAGGAAACACTGGAAACGTTTATTAGTTTTATTTACTTGAAACGGAGTTGCTTTCTCACATTCCCAAGGAAGATTGGATATGTCAACCCCTCGGTTTGAGAATACGGATCACCACTTTCTAAGTCAGAATAGTAGTAAGAACCCCAGGAAAGCTCAGCTAAACTTTGAGGTCACTTAGAATCTCTGTTCCCCGGAAGGTGGAAGCAGCACAGAAAAAGCAGCTCTTCCTTTCTTTGAACAGTGTTCCACCAATTAAGATTAATAGTGTAATACTAAGAACCAGACTGACTTATTTAATGTACCTCATTGTCTGCAGTAGTTTTTACAGTAGGAGCATGGCCAGGTCTTGATGAAGTTCAATTTAAACAAAAATTAATGCTTATCTAAACAAGGGCATTAAAGCCATTGTTATTTATAACTTGTTCTCATGATCAATATTCAAAAAGTCCTGTGGCTGATGCTAAAGTTGCAATATACAATATCATATGTATATACACTTTTTATTAAAAGATTCTAAAAAGAATTATAAAGCAGGTTTTTGTATCTGAGGAATAGAAGAGAATTTAGAGCAGGTAGGAAAATTTTTTCAAAAATTGGCACATCATGACTTTTTTTGGTAACTGCTACTAAACACTTGAAAAGCTAAGATACATAGGTGAGGAAAATAATGTATAATCACCTTCTTTTCCATTAAAATTTACATTTTAGAGTTTAGACCTTTTTAACTAAGATAGATCCGACACACTATGAAAGTATGAATGATTCAACAAAGAAAACCAAATAAAACAATTTTGTATGTTCTTGATTCAGCAGCTATAATTATAGATTTTGTTTATGTCATAGGAAATTGAGTTCAGCTTGCTGATACCAAGAAATTAACTTCCTTGCCATGTTCCACTATGAGTGTTAATATTTGTTACTAGCCTCAGAATTTTAACTTCAAAATACATTTCCTATGTGGTCACTATTTTTTCTGATTATTCTTTCCTGACCATAAACTTCAGCTATTAAAATGAGCCAATAATTATTAACTAAGAACACTACTTACTTTTTTTTTTTTTTAAGAGAGTCTTGCTCTGTCGCCAGGCTGAAGTGCAGTGGCACGATCTCGGCTCACTGCAATCTTTGTCTCCCAGGTTCTAGCGATTCTCTTGACTCAGCCTCCTGAGTAGTTGGGACTACAATCACGCGCCATCACGCCCAGCTAATTTTTGTATTTTTAGAAGAGACGAAGTTTCACCATGTCGGCCAGGATGGTCTTGATCTCCTGACCTCGTGATCTGCCCACCTCAGCCTCCCAAAGTGTTGGGACTACAGGCGTGAGCCCAACGCACCCGGTCCATTACTTTTTATTTCTAATCACAGTATATTAGAACAGGAAGGGATTTTAAGTATTGCTTAGTTCAACATTAACCAAGAAGCTCCCAGACTTTGCATTTTGCTTGTAATAGTAATTAAGGTATTTTTTAAAAGTTCAAATTTATGTTTGTGTATAGCTTTTATGTTTGCAATTGAGGAAAGCAAAACACAGATAATCAATTTACATTTTTCCATTAAAATTTACATTCTAGATAGCAAATTTTTAATACCATACTGGTAATGCCATCTAAAGTTCCCAAAATCTCACCAACTGTGAGTATTTCATGTTGACTGCAGTGACTCTCTATGGGAGAGATATACGCAGGTATGTAGTAAAAGGGAAATTAGCTTTGGAACTTAAAACGTAGAAGCCAAGAGGTTTTGGTCCCAGCTTTAATAGTAAATAATTTGACTTAAGGTAAATAATCCTCTTAGTCTATTTTTTTGCTATAACTGAATACCTGAGACTGGGTAATTTATAAAGAAACTTACTTCTTACAATTCTGGATGCTGGGAAGTCCGAGAGGATGACAGTAGTATCTGGAGAGGTCCTTGTGTGCTGTAACATGGCAAAAGGCAGTTGCATAGCAAGAGAGCAAGAGTGCCTATCACTCAGGCTACTGTCCATATAAAGCCACCAGTCCCATTAGGCCCCACACCCTGATGATCTTATTTAATCCTAATTACCTCCCAAAGGCCCCATCTCCAAATACCATCAAAATATGAACTGGGGGAATATGTTCTAACACATTAAATTTGGGGGACACATTTAAACCATATTGATAATTTAGTATTATTTTGCTCCCTGTCATATAAAAGCGTTGGTCTAGAAGATAGTTTTAGTATTCTAATATCTAATTCCCAATTTTTGTTTTGCTATGGACTTTAGAAAATTGGGTATCGGTATATAACATTACCTAGTGAAGTTAAAAGGTCTTTTAACAGAATCCCAAATCATGGAGAGCATGTCTAGTCTAGCATGATGGCTAATAGGAAGAGCATTTGTCTTTAGAGAAATGGACCTATGTCAATGAAACACCTAATATAAGCGAGGTTATTTCTAAATGCCCTAATTTAACCTTCCCATGAGAAGAGGGAACAACATTCAGAGATTAGGTAATTATTTTTTGCAAGACTGCACACATTGTGACAGGGCCAGGGGATTTTTATATTTGCATTTTATTATGGCATTGTATATTTAAGAAATATTAACCATTTGAAGATAATAAATTACTTAAAACATTATAAGGTACATAATTTTTATAATATACTATGTCACTTCTAAGAAATTTAACAAAAATGAAGTGTAGCTTAACACAAAAAGCATTTACAAATGGATTTAAAATGTGTTTATATCCTTACATGTAAATATAGTTAGGCTTAATCAAAATCTCTACTGTGAAACCTGATTATGAAGGGGACAGTGAGTAGAGGCTGAGGGAACTGATAATTTAATGTGGTCCCTCTGCTTAATTTGACTCTGAATCACATTTGTGTTGAAAATAGCCTCTTAGGATGCTTAGCAAATAGTAGTAGTAATACTGTTTTATGTAGAACAGAGAGATTAAGCTAGGTTTCTAGTGGCTTGTTAAGAATTCAAGCTAAATTCAAGGTAGAAGTAAATATAAGGAATAACTAGATGTGCAATAGTTACGGGGTAAAATGAAATCCTATCCTCTGCACTCAAAAGCATCGAATACTTCTAATAATAGTAAATTTTTTTGCCTTTGCTTGGACACTTCCAGTGAAGGAAAAATCATTAACTTCTAATGATTTCTGGAGCTTTTGAAAAATTATAAAGTGGTACTTTATTATCATAGATTGAAATTTGCCTTGCCGTATCAGCCATGTAATGGTCCTTATTCTGCCCTCTGGTGTTATGTAGGATAAAGATATTTTTAAGAATAAAGCCTTACAAATGACTCTACTTCAGATATGAGAAGACAGCCATTATGTCCCTCCTAGGCCTTTTGTTATGTGCATCTTCGTTCCCTCAGTATTCTCTTCAGATATGATTTAGGAAGCTAAGGTTTTATCCTTAGTCCAGAATGCTAAGAAAAATAGGTAAGTCAAAGTTGGAAAGGATGCCCCACTTTAACATTAGAAAATCTTCCTTTCGATGATATCCAGTTTACAAACACTTCTAGGATAATGGATTTTGTTGTTCATTGACAATGTCATTGCAAATGTAGAGAGAATCTGGATTCCTAATAGTGACATACAAGTCAACTAATATTCAGATTTTAGATCTATATTATTTAGAGTGAACTGAAAAAAATTACACAAAACTTTAGATTAAAAAGGGAAATCTGGAAATAACTTTCTGAGCAGAGGAGTATCATGACTTGCATTTTTAAAAACAGATAAAATTCATGCAATGGGACAGCATGTTGTATTTGAAGAATATTAGCCACTTGGAGACAATAAATTACTTAAAACATTCAAAATAAAAACAAACATATCTTTCTGTTAAGAGGGGAAATAACTCAAAGACAGCCCATTTTTCATGCACTGTTGCATATGGTAATTAAAACTCCATCTTAAAATAAATGTTCAGTATGTAACAGATATAAAGGTAGCTTCGAAACATTCTGGCTGCCCCAAATCTTTATTTTTATACATAAGAAGATGAAACTATTTATATCATTCCCTCATGTAATGTTTTTTCATTCAGATGTATAATTTTGAAGAATAAATGTTTAATTTAAAAGTTTTCTCATTATAAATTAGTATCAAGAGACCTGACTCTAAAAAGAATCAAGCAGACTCAGCAATTTGTGGACATCATACCACCCTTGAAATTTGAAGCATTTCTTCCAAAATGTCTGAAGAACTCATGTATTATCATCAAAATTATCTTCATTGTGCACTAGGAAATAGTTTGGCCTGGAGGAAAAAGGCACTTATTGTAAGTTTTAATATTAAATTATGTGGTCAAAATGTCACTTAGGCCAAAAATAAATGCAAATCACAAAAACATTACATTTCAGGAAACACATACAAATTAGAGACCAGCTCTGATTCATAGTAAACATTTGTTTTTCTCAGCTAGTGCCTTCAATTATTATTTAAAGGAACTAACACTTTTGGTATAAAGCCAGTTTTATTTCATCTTCTCTAAGAAAGATGTCAAAACATTTTTGTGGTATGTTATGGCCTTTCAGGCTTAGAAATGAAAACTAAGATGAATCTCAAAAAGAACAAAAAATTGGTTTTGCTATATAGAAGATAGTTTAACTGAAGTATTTTATCACATGTCAACTGGTTATCATACGCTTTTTAACTATGCAGTAATTTGAATTTTCAAGATACGAAATTATGACAATTATGACCTTGTGAATTTTGACATTTTCAAGAAGTCATTTAAATGAGAAAACTGTACAATAAACATGGAAATGACTAGCTTTTTAAAAATCACTATAAATCTTGAATTCTTATGATAAAGAGACATGTCACTAAAATCTTGTTACAGTATTTACACAACTGGTTGGATTTAAACTTTCAATTAATGCACATATAACTGATAATGCATCTAACTGTCATTACCAGTTTTTATGCATATTAACTGAAGAAGAAATCTAAGATTAGCAGAAATATTACCCAGAAATAACTGAGATAAAAGCATTTTTGCTGTTTTATGTTTATATATAAGGATTCAGCTTTCCTCCTGTTCTGCTAACAAATACTATTGTAGTAACATGGTTTCTGCCCTAGAACATTGGATATTATAGGAAAAAGTAAATGAATGACCTCGATACACAGGGATTATCCCAAGATTTAGTAGGACTTCATCAGAAAGATTTTATTCTACTTAGTACTTGTACACAGGAGATTGGACATAATGCAATGTATAATTTCAGGCTAAACATTTACGTCAAAACTTAAAAACTGTCTTTTCCCTCTTTCAAATATGTAACTAAAATATACACTTAGGTCTGGTGAATACATACATATATATGATTATTATTTGTTGTGCTTTATTAATGTTTTACATTCCTGCTCCTAACATCAAAAGAAAACAACACTAGAGGTAAGTTCAATAAAGTTGCCTTTTGTAATTTTTTCGATTTAAATTTCTTTCCAAAGATATGGCAGTGATTTTATCCATGATCCACAGAGTAGCACACTCTTATGTTCTTAAAGGTTAATGCTTTAAGTATATACCTTTTAGCTCTGATGACATTATAGTCTCTGACTTCAAATCAAGAAAAGGGAATCAACAGTACTTAGAGCTGAAGAGGCCTGGAAGTAATCAAATTCAACTTTTTATTTAAAAAGGCAGTCCTGTCAATTGTTAGTCTCTGCTTGCACATTGACTGAATCTTTACTTCATGAAGCAGCTAGTACTGTGTAGTGCCTTAATATAGAGAAAATCTGTTTCATTCAACTACTCCCTATTGGTTTGAGACTTGCTCTCTTCCAGTTCTTCCTGTATTTGATGACAACTGTCATGCATCCCCTTAGCTCTATTCCTTAGCTGTCTCTTCTCCAAGCCCTACATCTCAACCATTCTAAGATGCAAATTCTTTCCTCACATAATATTTTGTAATTGGTGGCTTGTCATAGTGTGAACGTTTTCTTAGTGGTATATAAAATGGTGTATCTTACCTCAATTGATGGCAATTAGATTTGTTGTAATACAGTAATTATCACACTTTAATACTTTTTCAGTGAGCCACAGGAACATTAAGACATTCAACTCCTTATCTTATGTACAGAACACTCTCCAGCCAGTCCTTCCTAGGTAATGTTCTATGAAGTTAAATCTAATGTCTTACAAAGCAACTGATTTGAAAATCTTAATTAGCTTGAGTTACTTTCTAAGATTGCACTGAAACCTTATTTGTCCTAATTCTGCTCAAGTGACAAGAATGAGCTTAATTGTTTTTCACTGATAGCTCTTGAATTTGATACTTGAAGACAAATACCATGTTTCCATAATTTTATTTGTTGTTTTGTATATTTAAAATTTACTCTAAAATGGGAATACTAAAATCCACCTCACGATGCTGTTCTTCAGACAAAACACAACAATGTATATAAAACCACAGCATTTGCTGGGCAGCTAGAAGGCATGCTACATTCCCCTCCGCTTCCGCCTTCCCCAGGAATGGCAGCTTTTATAATACGGCATTCAAACAGAACATGACATTTCAGATGAGTGATTACTTCCAATACAGTGGGCTTCCTATTTTTTTCTGAATGCTATACTTTTCCTAATGTGGCTAAAGATTACATTCATATTTTTGGCAACAGGATCGCAATTTTTATTGATGAATATATGAACCAGTCAAATGTTATATTCAACCATTCTTCATTAACAACCAAAGTGGAAAACCAAGTCATTTTCTTGATTTAATGTATCCTATTTGATTTAACTCAACACACCAAACTACTGGGTTAGATTTAGGTCCTAATTTTGATCTTCAATGTGTTTATTTGCTTCATCTTTCAGATCTGTCATGTATTCATGGTATACTCTAAGTCACTAGTAATGCCAGTGATAAGAAGACAGTCTTGTGACCTGACATTAGGATCCAGCTTTTACAAAGTAAAAGCATCTCAATGCCTGGCTTAGCTCATTCTCCAAAAACTATCTTAGTGGAACCTAGTTAGTAGGTATTTCTAGATCTTCTTTATTAACTACATAGACAAACCATGATTAACATTATACAATCCTGTTTATACACACACACACACATTTAGGTTTTCAGGAACTTTTTGCAAAATTGAGCTATTAAATCTAAGTTAAATGAAATGAGTCCTCCTTTACAGCCATGCTCAGATGCCACATATTTTATGAGCAATGGATATAACAAAGTGGAAGATCTATGGCTTGTGAATAGAAGATGATTCATCAACTAGAGAGGCTGTAGAATGGAAAAATTTGAAATATTTAAAATTTATTGAAAATGCTTAAAAAGATTCTTGTGAAAATGAATTTTTAGCAAAACATAATTGAGTAAATTATCTCAAAGCCCAATGCTTTATACACTTTATTTTCAAATTGAAATACCAACTTTTATCAATCAACTAGTATTTATCAAGCACCTGCTATGTCCCAATTTCAGTGTCAAAAAGAATCAGACTAGTTAAGTGGCTGGCTTTATGTATACTTTAAGAATTTAGATCAACTTTCAGTTCTTAAAATGTATTATATCTAAAGAAAACTATTTGTGAAGTCTCTGAAAATAGACCTTTAGCATATAAATTATAGTACCACACAAAAAATTATATTTGAAACCAAATAAAGGATTTCTCTTTGAAATTAAATAGCTTTTATTCCCAGAAAGCCAGTCATAGTTTAATCTAAAAAAAATTATTTAACATAGTGTACACATCTATTTCACTAGCTATATAGGGGGAAATTAACAGAATCAAAGCTATGAAAGAAAATGTGAAATATAATTGAGGGTTGTCAATCTCTGTACATGTATAACTACAAGTTATAAAATCAAGGACTATTATAACTGTGCTATATTTTAAAAGTTTAAAGTAGTGTTTTAAATATTTCAAATAGAGTGACTTGTATTTTGAATTTCTGATATTAACAAGTTCTAAAAAACTGATTGACATGCAAGAGTTTCTTCATTTTGATGATTCAGGATAAAAAGAACTCACAAAAATGTAAAAGTGTGCATTTAAAACTCTGTATATGGTAGTTAACAAAAAAAGAGAAAAAATTAAAGAGCCAAGATAACAAACCACTTGATATGAGCTATCTTATTTTTCTGAGTTGTTCATCAGTACCCACCATGATCATGCTTCATCTGAGACTTCAATCTATATTGTTGTTTATATTTATCGGAATAAAGATCCCCTTCCACATTTTTCTTCCCACTTGTTTTTTGTGGTTATGTAGGAAAAATTACATTTTATTTTACAAAGTGAATTACTAGAAAAAAAAATGTAATCTTATTTTTTAGAATGATTTCTATGATTTGACTCTGGTTTATGTCAAGTAAGGTATAGCGTTCTCTGAGGATTTTTGCACAATAGATAAAATAAGTACATAGTGCTATCTTTCCTACTGAAGAGATGCCTTGGTTTAATTCTGAAAGATAGGAAATGCTGGTTTTTTTAAAATGTCATTTTCTCATATCTCAAAATGCATAGAAAAACATAAATTTTAAGCCATTTTATATTCCTGATAGACAAGCACAGCAATGTCATAAATGCTTCATTTTCAAATGATTTGGTTAATGTCAACAGACTTTTACTCTTCATAGAAAAATAGGTTAAAAATGAAAATTTAAAGGATCAAAACTCATTGCCTTTTTTCCTACTCTCTAGTTCTGCTGTGGTAGCTTCAATCTTCAGATTTTTTAAATACAGTATTTGTATTTAAATGGGAAAATAATCCATCAATTTGTAAATATGAGATATCTAGGCGGCCAGCAAGTTTAAGTAAAGTCTACCCATTCCCATCTTATGGCTTACCTTAATTTGCACATTACTTCTTAAAGATAAATCTCAAAGGTGTATCAAGAAATTTCTCCTAAATTTTTCACAGAAGTACTATGGTTGAGTTCGAAGAGTATTCAGGATGTTTTATTTCTAATGCTGCCACAATCCATTTAAAAAATATTTTCTCTGATTAATATGTCTACGTTTTTAACCTACAAGTGAAACGATTCACTATATTTCCATTAAATTACTTGTTGGAAGCTAGAAAAGACATTTGAGTCACACCATTCAGTTTGATACCTGTAAAACTTCAGTTGTTTTCTGTATTTTTCATGTTGAAGAAATAACCACAATTTCAAATCAAAGCCAACACTGCAGTGAGGAGAGCTTTTCTACTTTATTACAAAGAGAAGAAGCCTTTATGTGGTCAGAAAATACAAGATTGATCTTTTTTTCTCTTCCTATGAAACGCTGCTGTTCAAACAGCCAGAGTGAATTGTCTCAGTTCACTTCTTTAAGTCCCATCACATTCACTTGGGTATGGATGTCCTTGGCTGCTGAAAATCTGGCCCTTTTAGTGCACAAGGCGACAAAGTCCCTTGACCAGCAGTTCCAGAATGTCCCATTTTCATATATTGCATCCATGCACACCTCCTAAAAATGAGGTACAGCAGGGCAAACATTTTCCAAAATAGATGTCATATATATAATATATACACATTCGTACATACATACCTTTATTCATGTGATGTCCAAAAATTTAAAAAAAATGTACACATTTATTACAAAATCGTAACAAAGACTGGACAGTGTTTTGCTCATTCTGGAAAGATGAAGCTCAGTAATAACACAACCCTGGAAAACTATCCAGAGATTGTGGCAATATCTTTCTTCTAAACAGTCAGATATTCTTGCATTAAGCTTGGCGAAACTGCCTTTCAAAAACAGAAGGGGAAGTAAAATGAAGGAAGCAGACCTTGCTCATCTTTCCAAATGAAATACGAGAAGGATCCTCACATAAAAATGCACAAACGTTTGTTATTTTATTACCAATCGTGCTACAATGAACAATGCAAATTTTGTGGTCTAATTGTGTTGAATCTTTTGTAGGTTTTCTTTTTTACATTTTAGAAACTATATGGTAAACTTCTGTCAGTGTATTTGCTTGTCTTTACAGACTCAAGTCTGTCTGCTGGCAAAAAAGGAAATAAATGAAAAAAATTCAGACCCTGCTCAAACTAGAGAAAAACAAATTACAAATTTAGTTGTTGGGCAGCACATAATTAGTAAGGCAGGACCTCAAATGGTGACCCTTTGCTTAAGCCAATTGCCAGATCCTCAAGGAATTAGAACCAGGGTGCCTGAGCCACATCAGTTCTGCAGTTATGTTGAGTATTGTGCTGAGACAGCCATACCCCAAGAAAAGGGAAGTCTTTTTTTTTAGAAGGCTTGCTGAGCAGGGTTGTAGTTGAAGGTGGATGGCAGGTGGGGCCGTTCTTCTAATTTGTCATATTCCAGATGGAACTCCTATAAAAACAAATTTGAGAATTTAGATGATATCTTTCCCTTTTCATCTCAAATTATTGTCAAAATATATTTTAATATACAAATAAAATACTCAATATATATGAATCAACATCAACACAAATATGCCACCTTTTTCCTCTACATAAACTACAGCTTGAAGAAAAATAATGTGCTGTAGTTTCTAACTGATGAGTACAAAAATACAGACAGATTTTCTATGTGTTAAGTGAAGAGACTACTAACGAACATTTGACACTGAAATGTTGTGTATTGTTTTTAACTTAAAAAAAGAGAGGGCGAGAGAGATCCAAGATGGCCGATCACTAGCAGCTCAGGATTGCAGCTCCCAGTAAAAGCGCAGAGAGCCAGTGGACGCCACACTTACCGATAAATTTTTGCTGCCCACGGACCAGGACATTCCCAGTGGAGGAGCCCCACAGGT
>CAUYQU010011216.1:0-33177 GCA_963574635.1 Cheracebus regulus
TGTGGCTCCTTCGCCGGGAATCTCCCAGTCTGTGGGCATCAAAAATTCGTCTGCAATTGCGGCATCCACTCGCTCTCTGCGCTTTCACTGGGAGCTACAATCCTGAGCTGCTGCTACGTGGCCATCTTGGATCTCTCTCCGTTCAGTGATGAAGTTTTTCTGTTTCTTTTTCCTTTGGCAGATGCCCATTCCCCACAAAGCTGGACCTTCCCGGGTTCGCTGTGCTTGCTGTGAAACTCTCTGTCTGCAGCGCTTCCAATTGCTCTTTTCCTTGTGGGGATGGGACCAGCCGAGCCCGTCCGTCCCGTACACTCCGCACCGAGAAGCGCCGCACTGGGGTGCCGGCAAAACAGCTGCGCCAGCCAAAAGAGTCGTGCTGGCGACCCGTGTGGCTCCTCTGCCGGGAATCTCCCGGTCTGTGGGCAACAAAAATTCGTCGGAAAGTGTGGCGTCCACTTGTTCTCTGCGCTTTCACTGAGAGCTACATTCCTGAGCTGTTGCTAATCGGCCATCTTGGATCTCTCTCAAACCAACATTTATTTTGCAAACCATTTCTTCTCTTTCATCTGTCTTATTTTTTATATTATAAATAATGCATACTCTTGTATGGGTTGTACACATTGCTGAATTATATGAATTCCTGAAAGTACACAAAAAGATGCAAAGAAAAAAACAATAGAATATCTCACCCATATTTTTATTTCTCTGAGATACCTACTATACTGTTTTGCATATTATTAGTTGTTTTCTGAAATTTTTTTTGCATATATACTATGTTCACTAGAGTTTTTATCAATTGGGTATTACCTTTGGAGAATAGTGACAATTGACCACCAGTACATATCTATTATTCTAAATTTTAAACATTTGAATATTATTTAAAAAGCAAAGTGATCCATTACATCATTGTTTGCTGGAAAAGCTCAACTGAGGCCAGGGTCATCTCTGCATTAGGCTCCTGAGAACTTAAACTTACAAGGGAGACATTGCTCCCAACCACTATTGCCTAGAGGTGGGCAGTCACAAGGGATAACTGCTTGTAGACATCAAAATGGTTCAGCCTCCTCCAGAAAAGACGAGCATCTAATATCATCTGGATATTTGTCCCCACCCAAATAGATTTATAGATCTACAAATCTATAAATAGGTTATATTACTATTTATATTATAAATAGTAATAGATTTGTGGTGAATCTCACAAATCTCACATTGAATTGTAATACCCAATGCTAAAGGTGGGGCTTGATGGGAGGTGTTTGGATGGTGGGGGCACATCCCTCGTGGCTTGGTACTGTCTTCATGATAGTGATTTCTCAGGAGATTTGATCATTTAAAGGTGTGTGGCACAATCCTTTACCCCACTCTCCCTTTCTCTTGTTCCTGCTCTGGCCATGTGATGCACCTGCTCCTGCTTTACCTTCCACCATGAGTAAAAGCGTCCTGAGGCTGCCCCAGGAGAAGCTGCTGGCACTATGCTTCCTGTGAAACCCGCAAAACTGTGAGTCAATTAAATCTCTTTCCTTTTCAATTACTCAGTCTCATATATTTATAGCAATGCAAGAATGGCCTGATACAGCAACTGAAAGGAAAATCTCAACTTGACAATGAAAATTAATGAAATTTATTTCTTTGGCTGCAATAAATGCATTTAACTGACCATTGTGAACAAGTATATAATTAATAATTTTAAAGATGGTATAATGTAATCAAGTAGTCTCCCGGGTTAAAGTAATCTTGGTTTGCCTAATTTTGTGATTTCTTTCCCAAATACTTCTGGACTTAGTTGCTAACATCCTGTTAAGAACACAGTACGTTTCACTGTACAAATTTCTGAGTTAAGTACTGAGTTTTGTGTTTTAATCATTTCATCTTCTGCCCCAAATCACATTTCACGTGACCAAAACTTGTAGTCTATCATAAAATGTCCAATAGGATTCTCTTGTAAGTAAAGTATTGAATGAGAGCAGAGGACATCAAATAGAAAACCATGAACTAGATCTGCTCACTTTAGGCCTAAACGTTTAAAAACCATTTAAAATTTTTTTGCCAAAATTTAAAAATTGGAAAAATACACTTAATGTTGTGAAATGGTTTTCTTTTTTAAAAAATTTTTTATTTTATTTTTATTATTATTTTTGAGATGGAGTCTCACTCTGTTGCCAGGCTGGAGTGCAGTGGTGCGTTCTTGGCTCACTGCAACCTCCATCTTTCAGGTTCAAGTAATTCTCCTGCATCAGCCTCCTGAGTAGCTGGGATTGCAGGCTTGCAAAACCACACCCTGCTAATTTTTGTATTTTTAGTATAGACAGGGTTTCACCATGTTGGCCAGGCTGGTCTCAAACTCCTGACCTGAGGTGATCCATCCACCTTGGCCTCCAAAAGTGCTGGGATTACAGGTGTGAGCCACCACACTCAGCCATGAATTGCTTTTCTTTCTTCCTGTGTGTGTGTGTGTGTATTTTGATACAGAGTCTTACTCTGTCACCCAGGCTGAAATGCAATAGTGCTATCACAGCTCCATCTCACCAGGCCCAAGTGATTCTCCCACTTCAGTTTCCTGAGTAGCTGGAAAGGGAGGCATGTGTTACCATACCTGGCTAATTTTTGCACTTTCTGTAGAGACTGGTTTTCGCTTTGTTGCCTAGGTTGGCCTCGAACTCCTGAATTCAAGCAGTCTGCCCCGCCTTGGCCTCCCAAAGTGCTGGGATTATAGGTGCGAACCACCATGCCCAACCATCTTGCTTTAAAAAAAAAAAAAAAATAAGTCAAGAGATTAGGTAATCTTGGGATTGCATTAAAGTATAGCAACCATCGGCCTGGACCCAGTAGTGCTACTCACTTAAAGGTGGGGCGTGCACTTTTGCTCACCATTATCCCACCATTTCAGGTCCTCTACAACTGGCTACTTTTACTTGTTAACCTATGTCTGTATTCAGGTTTCTGACTTATTTTCTACGTATTACTTATGATGCCCTCTCACCATTTAAGTTCTTCATATGCTAATACCCTAACTGCACCACTAAACCAATTATTTTGCTGTACTTAGATTTTTTCTTATATCTAAAATACACATTTAATGTTGTTTCAGTAGGTCATTTCCCTGTCTATTGTTATAATTATTTCGTCATATTTCCATATTCCAGATAAACCATTTATAATTTTCTGGTTTCTTGCAGTCTTACACGTGGCGGAATTCCTTCAGCCTGTGATGTTTCTACTTTTCAAAATGCCCTTGCCCTTCTTATCCACCCTTGGATCTCACTTATGTATTCCCTAAGAATCACTACCAATACTACTTTTTGTGTGTGTGCGACACAGCCTGTCCTTTCACCAGCTAAGTTAGGGATTTTTTTGTCTGCCAATAATACCTTGGATACAGTCCTATCAGAATATTTACCTCATTTATAGGCTGAGCACCGCGGCTCATGCCTGTAATCCCAGCACTTTCGGAGGCTGAGGCAGGTGGATCACCTGAGGTCGGGAGTTTGAGACCAGCCTGGCCAACACAGTGAAACCCCATCACTACTAAAAACATACAGAAACAAATTAGCTGGGCATGGTGGCACACACCTGTAATCAAGTGAGGCAGGAGAATCACCTGAACCTGCAGCCCCAGGTGGCAGTAAGCTGAGATGTCGCCACTGCACCGCATCCTGGGCGACAGAGTGAGACTCCATCTCAAAAACAAATTACCTCATTTATGACCCTAGAGTGCATCGTTGATTTGTTTACCTACAGCCCCTAAGTTTCTCTACTCCCAGACTTGTTCCTTGAGGTAAAGACAGTGCACCATGCAGGCTTAATGTGGTCACACTCAACTACATGCTCAGAGTTGGAGCTGAATAAACAAGAGTCAAATAAATGAATGATAATTAAAATACGGCCTTAAACATATAGTCCATTTTGTAATTCTCTGTTTCATTAAGTTGTGCTTTATCTGACAACTTTCATTAAACAAACATGTCTAACCTGTGTGGGTACAAGACTTCTCCCTTCTGCATTCCTTCACTTCCTCCTCTTTTTCTTCCAGCTCTCCTGCAGTCTGGAGCAACACACAAATACTCAGACACAGACATTCACACACATGCTACCAGTACCACGACCTCTACAATTGCATAGCAGAGTAATAATAATAAGTATCTACTGTAGTCTGGAGCAACACACAAATACTCAGACACAGACATTCACACACGTACTACCAGTACCACCACCTCTACAATTACATAGCAGAGTCATAATAATAAGTATCTACTGTAATCTGGAGCAACACACAAATACTCAGACACAGACATTCACACACGCACTACCAGTACCACCACCTCTACAATTACATAGCAGAGTAATAATAATAAGTATCTACTGTAGTCTCTAGCAACACACAAATACTCAGACACAGACATTCACACACGTGCTACCAGTACCTCGACCTCTACAATTACATAGCAGAGTAATAATAATAAGTATCTACTAATTTGAAAGGTTTTAGTAGTACAGAAATACAGGTTTATCAGTTGCAATATAAATATCTGACTTGTTATCTGCCACACTGTCTTTTATAGTTTATTAAATTTTATTTAAAAAGTTGTTTTAAACAATAAAAATGATCATTTCATCTAGAGATAAAATGAAAAAGAAATTTTAAAGGCTCCAAAGACTGTTACCTAGTATGAATCATGTAAGAGGGTCTCTTTTCATAAAAGGGTTTAAAATTTTTTCAATAAGCTGTGAAGGGAAGTAACTACAGAAGGGTTCTCCATGATCACACTGTCATGTCTGGTTGCAAAAGCGGGCCATGAATACCTTCATCTGGGTGCCTACTGTGGAGTTGTCTGTCTTTTTGGGATTTTACACAGCTGACAGCTAATGCAGGTGTTTAAATGCAAATTCTGACACTGATGTTTTCCCCTAAATGACACTTCGATTCATAAATTATATGAATATGGGTAGCACTATTCATTTATGAAATAATGCAGCTATCACTTAGTAATGCAATTCAAAATGTCTTTCACTTTATTTAGCTATTTCCAACCCCATTACATGTGACTATGAAAAGAATAAAAATTGATTAGACAATGAGTGAAAAGTGGGCAAAAGCATTTCCCGGCATGTTGCCCGCCTCATGGCAAAATGATGGAGCTGTAGCATTTTATTTCCTATTGAAGAGATGTTTCTTGCTTAGGTGGCCTGTTTCTGATTAAAAGCATCTTTGTAATATTGCATTTGCTTCCATAAAAAGAATATGCTCTGTGCCAGGAAAGAGTCTGGTACTAAGCGCAAAAAAAGATGTTACTGCGGCAAGACAGGATATTCCTGGTTCTGAAGCTTGTAGGATGTTGGGACTGGAAAATGTAGCAAGTCATTTTCCCTTAGCTTCTACTTTCTCTGTGTTGGGTCCATAATAAAAGTAGAAGTGATATAACCATTATGAGCAGCTAAAACATCAACGATAGCTGTAATTTTTTGAGGGCTTTCCAAATATGATTTCCTTCAAATCTATTATTTACAATTGTCAAAACAACCTGGAAATATGGAATTATTATCCTGTTTTACAGATGTGGACTTTGAGGCTCAGCTAGGTTAAGTGACTTGCACAGCTAGGTAATGAATGCTAGACCCCAGGTCTGTCGGGCGCAAGCCCACGCTCTTTCCACTTCCCCAGAAAGTGACTTTACCCAGAATGTCAATTCCTCATCTCTCATTCTTGTAACTACATAATTTAGGGTGTATAGTGCTTGTGTGTGAGAAAAGATAAAAAGTTCCCATTGACGGTCTTCCTAGATGTGGTTCACAGGCCTGTATGACAGGGGAATGCTTGCTTTCATCATTTTTTAAGGTTTCTAATTAAAGCATTTTGCTGTTTAGGATTTTCTTTTTGAATTTTGGCAAACGTCTAGCAGCAGATCTATTCTGTCTTTTTGAGAAAGAGTAGGGAGAATGTATGTCTGTCTCTCAGGTGGCACGTAGGGAGTGTCATTCTGCCCAGCCAGACATCATGATGAGCTCCGGACACAGCCTCTGGCGTACTTACGCGGGAATGCAACTGAGAAGCAGCACTAATTCAAGTTCTGTGAAGAATGGTTTGTCAAAGGATAAGGGACATATTTTGCATTTACTTTTGTGAAATGCGGTATTTGGGATGAGGACCTTGCATTTTGAGCAGAATGTTGCTAATGTCTCACGCGGTCTTTGTCAAGAAGTACAAACTCAGTGGGCAGTGTACAGTACGAGGAACATGTCCCAGGAAGGTTGTGAATTACACTGCCAGATGGTCTCAGCTCTCCAAGGGCTGCTCCAAAGTCATACAGATTCTTTATTCATTAATTTCAAATTTTCCCTAACATTTTCATAGACATAAGACTTTTAAAGGAGGAAAATATCAATTTTAGTAAAAAAGAAAACAATAAGTTTGGACATAATACATTTTGCAGGTGAATAAAATCCTACATTTACTAAAAAAGAATACATGATACGATAACATCTATGTTCAAAATATGTTTACATTTGTAATGCATCACTTATTAGAAATAGGTAAGTTTTATCATTGTTTCCCTCTTAAGATGGTATGCTTATTAGAGGCAGACAGAGCTTTATGGACTAACTTTTTCTGTGCTCTATTTTAAATATGATATGAAACTTATTGCATAGAACTTCCCTCCTTTTTCTCTTTCAATTTATATATTTTCCAGAATCCTGTATGATCCTGAATCTGAATTTTCAGTCAGCTGGCCTCTTTACCAGATCTGTACAGGAAAATGGTATCAGATTGGATTCTCAGGCTAAAAATGCCATAGTTGGAACGAAAGGAAAGGATTTAAGTAAACATGGCCAACACCAAAAAACTTACTGTTAAATATAGACAAGAAGGACATAAAACAATAGGCATAACTAGAATGTGTTTCTTTGTTTTAAAACCCCACCCCCAGGCTTGTAACCATAGTATAATTTCTGAAGCAACTGTCATGGATATATTCTGAAAGACCAAAGTAAAATTAATTCTATCCTTTTTTACATTGATATAAAGTCATTAGGTCTCTCTATTCTTTCCCCTTATTGTGTAGAATCTGAAAAGTGGTATTTTTGGAATTGTTAACACAGCACAGATGGCCCATTCTAATCAGTCTGGCCTCTTCACAGTCCATTCACACACCATGTTTGCTCCACCTCAGAGAGTCCTTGTGTTTCTGTGTATTCACCTGTCTCTGTTCCTGCCTCCAGGGTCCACATATGACCCTTCAGTATTACAGTCTACTCTGGTGAGCACAGCCTTCCCTTGCTTCAGAAAAAGTGTAGCCCTTCATTGTTGTTTAGTACTCTTTGCTATGCTGCTTTTTGGTTTGAGTTTGCCTTCACAACTATATTGTGGGCTTGCTAAAGGGAAGGAAACTATCATATACATCCCTCAGCACAAAGCAAAGCTGGGACACCCAGGAAGAGTTCATTGACTTCGATCCTGCTTTCTGCTACGTTGTTTTTATTGTTTTATTGAGGGAGATTCTGCAGAGCATAAACTATGTCCTTGAAACCAAGGCACTCTTGGGAACTATATTAATTTAGGGCACGTGGGCCCTATTTATTTACTGTTTCAATATACTGAGTTGAATGTACTATCAATCACAGAATCTGGCAGTATTTTAAAAATGCAATACTTCTGAATGTTTCAGCTTTGCCCCTTCTCTGATGACCTTTTGGAAGCAGTGGAGTGGGTCTAGAAGAAGAGAAGTGCTTGTCATGCTCCGTCAACTTCTAGAACCTGAATTTAAAAACTTAAAGAGATCAGGAATTCCTTTTGTCGTTTTCTTAAAGAAGAAATTCCCTCTCTACCAGTACAGAAAAGCACCGTATAGGCATATCTTCTTTTATTGTGCTTAGCTTTACAGCACTTCACAGATAATTGCATTTTTCACACATCGAAGGTTTGTGGCAACCCTGAGTCAAGGAAGTCTACCGGAGCCATTTTTCCAAAAGCATGTGCTCATTTCATATTTCTTTGTCACATTTGGGTAATTCTTGCAATATTTTAAATGTTTAAATTATCATTTCTGTTATGGTGGTCTGTGATCAGTGATCTTTGATGTTCCTATTGTAATTATTTTGGGACACCACTAACCGCACCCATATAAAATGTGAACTTAATCTAGAAATGTGTGTCCTGACTGCTTCAACCACCAGATGTTTCTCTGTCTCTCTCTCCCTCTTCTTGCTCATCCCTATTCCCTGAGATAGGACAATATTGGAATTAGGCCAATTAATAGCCCTACAATAGCCCCAAAGTGTTCAAGTGAAAGGCCGTGTTGCATGTCTCTCATTTTAAATCAAGCAGTAAAAATGACTGAGCTTAGTGAGGAAGGAATGTCAAAAACCAAGATAGGCTGAAAACTAGGCCTCTGTGCCAAGCAGTTATTCAAGAGAAAAGTTCCTGAAGAAAATTAAAAGTGCTACTCCAGTGATCACAGAAATGACAAGAATGCAAAAGAAACTTCTTGCCAATATGGTGAAAGTCTGAGTGGTCTGCATGGATAAAACTAGCCACAACATTTCCTGAAGCCAAAGCCTAATCCACAGCAAGATCCTAATTCTCTTTAGTTCTAGGAAAGATGAAAGAGATGAGAACACCAAAGGAGAAAAGTTGGCAGCTAGGAGAGGCTGGTCATGCGGTTTAAAGAAAGAAACTGTCTCCATAACATACACAGTGCAAGGTGGAGCAGCAAGTGCTGACAAGGAAGATGCAGAAGTGATCCAGAAGATACAGCTAAATCATTGATGAAGGTAGCTATACTCAGTGGTGATAAAACAGACTTCTATTGGAAGAAAAGGCCACCTAAGACTTTCATGTCCACAGAAGTGAAGTCAACACTTGGCTTTAAAGGACAAGGTTAATTTATTTTTTTAGGTGATAATGCAGCTGGCGACTTATAAGTGGAAGCCAATGCTCATTTACCATTCCAAAAATCCTAGGTCCCTTAAGAATTATGCTAAATTTATTCTGCTTTGCTCTATAAATGGATCAACAAAGTTTGGATGACAGCACATCTGTTTACAGCATGGTTTACTGATTATATTAAACCCAGTGTTGAGAGCTACTGCTGAGGAAAAAAAGATTCCTTTCAAAATATTACTGTTCATTGACAATGCATCTGGTCACCCAGGAGCTCCAATGGAGGTGTCAAGACATTATTTTTTAATTTTTTTTAAATGGAGTCTCCCACTGTCACCTGAGCTGGAGTGCAATGGCATGATCTCAGCTCACTGCAACCTCCAGCTACTGGGTTCAAGTGATTCTCCTACCTCAGCCTCCTGAGTAGCTGGGATGACAGGCACCCACCACCATGCCCGGCTATTCTTGTGTTTTTGGTATAGAAGGGGTTTCACTATGTTGGCCAGCCTGGTCTTAAAATCCGGACCTCATGATCTGCCTGCCACAGCCTCCCAAAGTGCATGAGCCACTGCACCAGGCCAACATTAATGCTTTTGTATCTGCAAACACAGCATCCATTCTGTAGTTCATGGATCAAGGAGCCATTTCAACTTTTAAGTCTCATTATTTAAGAAACACATTTTGTAAGGCTATAGCTGCCATAGATAGTGATTCCTCTGTGGACCTGGGCAAATTCGTTTGAAAACCTTCTGCAAAGGATTCACCATTGTAGGTGCTATTAAGGACATTTGTGATTTACAGGAAGAGGTCGAAAATATCAACATTAACAGAAGTTTGGAAGAAACTGATTCCAATCCTCATGGATGACTTTGAGGGGTTTAAGACTTTAGTGGAGGAAGTCACTGCAGATGTGGTGGAAATAACAAGAGACCTATAATTAGAAGTAGAGCTTCAAAATGTGACTGAATTGTTGTGATCTCCCGATAAAACTTAAATGGATGGGGAGTTGCTTCCAAAGAAATTGGTTTCTTGAGATGGAATCTACTCCTGGTGAAGCTGTTGTGAGCAGTATTGAAATGACAATAAAGGTTTTAGAATATTGCACAAACTTAGTTGACAAATCAGTGTCAGGGTTTAAAAGGATCAACTTCAATATTGAAAGAAATTTTACCGTGGATAAAATACTATCAAATGGCATAGCATGCTACAGAGAAAACGCTCATCAAAGGAAGACTCAATCAATATAACAAACTTCACTGTGACCTTATTTTAAGAAATAGAGGCTGAGCGTGGTGGCTTATTCCCATAATCCCAGCTCTTTGGGAGATGAAGGCAGGGGAGGCTCACTTGAGGCCAGGAGTTCAACACTAACCTGGATAAAATAGTGAGACTCAGGTGCTACAAAAATAAATAATAAATAAATAATAAAATAAATTACCTAGGCATGGTGATGTTTGTAGTGTAGCTACTTGGGATGCCAAGGCAGGAGGTTTCATTGAGCCCAGAAGTTTGACACTGCAGTGAGCTATATTCATGCCACTGCACTCCAGTCTGGACCACAGAGAGAGACCATGTCTCTTCAAATAAGAAAGAAAGAAATTGTTACAGCCACCCAGCCTTCACCAATCACCATCCTGATAAGTCAGCTGCCACAAAAATGAGGCAAGAGCCTCCACCAGCAAAAAGAGTATCACTCACTGAAGGTGCAAATGATAGTTAGCATTTTTTAGCAATAAAGTATTTTTAATTAAGGTATGCACTTTTTTTTTAGACATTACAGCATTGCACTCTTAAGAGACTACAGTATATTATAAACATGACTTTTATATTGACTGGGACACCAAAAAATTTGTGTGACTCACTTTATTGTGATATTTATTTTATTGCAGTGGTCTGGAACCAAACCTGCAATAACTCCAAAGTGTGCCTGTAATTTTAGGCACCCTTAGAATTATATCCATCGAATGAGAAGGTAATTGGTTATCTTAGCGTAGCATTTGTCAAGGTGGGCGTATGACATTCTCCCTGTTTTTCTTTTTATTTAGAAGTCATCTGATTTCAGTGTGTCTGAGATGCCATGGGTGTGTATGAGGCCTCTATAGGACCATGTCCTCAGGCACTCTTAGTTAAGGTACATTTCAATAATGTATTGTAAATAGGGCTTCCCAGGCAATCAGGTTCCCTGGGAGCTTTGAATTAGGTAATGGATCTAGTGGAGTGCAGCTCAGAGTAGCAGGGATTGGGACAGATTAATCCACGGACAGAACCACTGCCTAAATCACTAACTCTATCTGACACAAAACTTTTATTTATTTATTTTATTATTATTATTATTTTTGAGATGGAGTCTCACTCTTTTGCCCAGGCTGGAATGCAGTGGTGTGATCTTGGCTCACTACAACCTCCACCTCCCGGGTGCAAGCAGTTCTTCTGCCTCAGCCTCCCGAGTAGCTGGAATTATAGGCATGCACCACCATGACCAGCTAACGTTTGTATTTTTAGTAGAGAAGCGGTTTCACCATGTTGGCCAGGCTGGCCTCGAACTCTCCTTAGGTCATCCAGCCACTTCAGCCTTCCAAAGCGCTGGAATTATAGGCATGAGGCACTGAGCCCGGCCATGACACAAAAATATAAAATGTATCCAGGTTAGTGCTGAAATGCTGATTGTTTGAAGGATGTCTGAGCAGAGCAAAAAATGGACAAATCTATCCTGTATAAGGGATACATACAGCTGGAACCAGCCCAACAAAAACGTGCTGCCAGAAACTCTATGAAGAAACTGAGGTCGGGATCATTTTGTTCTCAGCGGGGATTATGAATGACAACCAGACATTTAGGCAAAAGGCTCTTCAGGTAGGTCAGACTCATAGGTAGATGCAGGGTGGGGATGGGGTGATCTGAAGTCTGATGCTGTCACAAGGTAAATCCATCCTGAAAGTGTTGGGGGCACTTGGCAGACCTAGCCCTAAACTTCCTTACTGGGGTGTGATAGCCTCTCAAACTACTCACCGATCTCACTTTCATCCTCAGGTTTCCACACTCAGCCAGCACATTACCAGCCTCAGGGCAGCACATTACCAGCCTCTGAGAGGCAGGAACTCTCAGAAAGACTCCTGAGAAACGAGGTAGGTTTTGGCTTTGACTTGAAGATGGCATTAGGTGGCCCAAGACTATTTAGCCAAAGTAGTTTTTGTCTCTGTCCTAGAGTGAACCCAAAGCCTCAGTCGCCAAATTACTCTGCTGGGTCTCCCTGGCTTTCCAGACCACAAAGGCCCTCTCTGGGCAAGAGTTTGACTCCAGGATTAACCTCAAGCTCAATGTATTTCTTTGGAATCCCTCTGGCTTGGAAACAGCCTTCTGTGGTAGGCAGCCTGTGTGTGGTGTGGCGTTGCTCAACCCAGGACACTCTCCTTAATGTGTGACTTCACAGGGAAGGTGGGGCTAAGGCTGGAGGGCTGAGGTTAGAGGTTTCTCAGAAATGTCTGTCTTACAAAGCAGTTATTTTTCTGTTGAATGACTTTGAGCCTATTGCTTTCATTTTCCTCAAATATCTATCAGTGCCTTGTACTTTATGAGCAAACAAACTGAAACAGAAAGTCATTTTTAAGTTAATTTTGTCTTTGGTACAGGATTAGAAACTGTGCTGTGTTCACACACCAGCTATAGCCTGTAGCACAGAAGCTGTGCCTGCTCTTCCAACACAGCGGTGATATTCAGTTAGAAGCGGATTAAGGATAAGGAAAAAAAAGGTCAGTGTCTGTTTGTAGGTAATTCTCAAAGTCCCCTTTCAGAATCTCAATTACTTCTTTCTTGTTTTTTTTCCATGTGTGTCGTGGCCTTAAGACTTTTTGGAAACACTGATGTCCTACATTCTCATCAACAGCCATGGATCAAAATGCCAATTACATTTTATTGCAGTGTCCTGAGCTGCCCAGTCACCTCATGCTAAATTTAGGTTTAAATAAATAGAGCATTTCAGTTCCAGTGGTACTAGAAAGCAGCTGGAATAAAGTTAGGTTGGTATACTATTTTTGTACTGCTGTAATACGAATGATAACTTTGAGTTATTTTTGTCTTGTTTTAAACTAAACAAATATATTGAAGTATCAATCTTTTTCATAAAAGATCCTGAATAAATTAAACATACAACCAGATCTACTTTCCATTCTGAAAGTCCCAAACAGAAACAGACTTGCCAGTCTCTTCACCACTGTAGAACCTTTGACTATGTTCAATGTCACACTTCTAGTATTATCCTCTAGTTATTCATGTGAATGCATCTTCTCCCCAGCAGGTGCCTAAGAAGAAGGACTCGTGTTCTTCCCCAGACTCTCTGGGAGCATCCGCCATGGACCTGGTATACAGTGAGGGAGTCAAGAAACACTTGTTGAAATGATTTCCCCTTAATATAAAATGAACATTATAATATCTAGACATACTTTTAAAACACTATTTTGGCTGAGTGTGGTGGCTCATGCCTGTAATCCCAGCACTTTGAGAGCCCAAGACAGGTGAATCACGAGGGCAGGAGTTCAAGACCAGCGTGGCCAACATAGTGAAACCCGATCATAACTAAAAATACAAAAAATTAGCTGGGCATGGTGGTGGGTGCCTGTAATCCCAGCTGCTAGGGAAGCTGAGGCAGGAGAATCACTTGAACCCAGGAGACGGAGGTTGAAGTGAGCAGAGATCGTGCCACCGCACTCCGGCAGTGACAGTGCAAGACTCAGTCTCAAAACACAAACAAAAACACTACTTTTCGAACACATATGCAGTATAAAATATAAACTTAGAATTAAGGTTTCTCTTACCACTGCCTCCCAGTCACTCAGTTTCCTCATGAGAGGCTGCTAGGGGCTTCCTGTGTAACTTTTCAAAAATACTGCATTCCCTTGCACACATCCACTTAGAGAAATACATATGTATGTATCAAACGCCAGAAAAGTATACACATTGTCCTGCACTTGATTTTTTTCACCTAATAATATATCCTGAAGAACATTCCATGAAGCTAGTACATTATTTTGTTGTTGTTGGCATTTTTTTAAGAGCTGCATAAGAACACAGTGTATGGATGTACATTTTCCCAAACTTATTACTATTATAACTACATAACAGGAATATTTTTGTATATATGCCGTTTTATAAAGGTGTAAGCATAACCGAAGGATAAATACCTAGAGATAAAATTGCTATGTAAAAGCATTGACAAATTGCTCTCTACTAATTTTCTCTCCAACCAACTTATAAAGCATGTGGTGAGTATTTCCTTGACATGCCCTGTGACACCCAAGTGAAGAATGTGACATTATTAATGGCAAACACTTACACAGTACTTAGTCTGTGCCGGGCACTGGTCTATGTGCTTTACATATATTGTCTCAAATAGGACTCACAACAACCATGCGAGGGAGGGAGGTCCTTTCATCACCTCTAATTTACAGATGAGATAAAACATTTTGCCTTAGGTCACCCAGCTGGTAAATAGCAGATGACATCTGAGCCCAGCTTGTCTGGCTCCAGGAGTCAGTTCTTGTAACCATGGCCCTAAACTGTGCTAGTGATGACACTTTTCCATCGATATTCTGTATGAGATAAAAGAAAAATTTCTCAAGAAATAAATGTTCTCCAGTTGAATCAGGAGGAGGGTAGGGCTCCTTGGTGCAGTCCTTTGCACTGACCTGAGTCCCCTCCCTTCACTTCCAGAAGAACTGAGCTCCTGCTTCACTAGCATGTTCTCTAACGTCAATGTAGTCATAATTTAGGGAGGTATTGACCTGCATGTAGATGAACCTTTTATTACTTTGGCCTGTCAGTTCCTCAAGTTTTTCTGCCTCAATAACCTTACCCTCTACTGTATCTCCGTCTCTTTTCCTGTTATTAGAAATGACATCCAGCTCTTGTCATCATCAATGACTGCATGTCCTTTATCATGTCCATTTTAAGCATCCCACCCTCAGACCAATGGTTCCTATTTTTCTCAGTCACTGCCTCTAACGTCCTAGCTCTACTAGACCTTTCGCCCCACTGAGGTCTTCATTCTATTGATTCTATCATTTTCTTTCATTGTCTACCCCAACACTGATGCCCTCATTTCCTTGCTTCTGCAGCAGCTTAGGTTTCACAGTCCATTGCCACAATCATTCTTAACAAGCCTCTTAACATAGCCTCCTAACAAGTCTCTCTGCTCTCTTGCCCCCTTTCAATGTATTCTCAAAACAGCAAGTGACTCTATTAAAATGTAAGTGAGATTAAGTAACTTGTCAACTTAAATTCCTCCAATATCCTCCCATTTTACTAAGAAAAAGGCAAAGTACTTTAAATGGCTTACAAGTTGCCACACAGCGTCTCTCGCTTTATTTCATGCAATTCTCCCTCTTCCTCACCTGGCTTAAGCCACACTGGCTTCCTTTTGGTTTCTCTGACTCTCCAGTCCAGCTTCTGCCCTGAAGCGTTTGTATTTGTTTTGTGCCTTTGCGCCTTTGCCTCGTACATCCTTCCTCCATATATCCACGTGGCACCCTCTATCACTTCCACAATCCCTAGCAAAGTAGCGTTGCAGGTATGATAATTTCAGTCACAAAAGTCAGATGTGCAAATATTTCCTTTATTAATTTTTGGTACTGAGTTCAACATTCTACATTTCCTTTCATGAAGTGAACATTTAATCAAACATGTATCACTGTTAAAACTTTGCATTAAGTTTTGAAGCTTTCTAACTTAACAAAAAACCCTCTTTCTCATACTCTTTTCCTCATAGGTAAGTAATATAAATGGAAGATAAGAGATTAGAGAACTAACATAGGAATGGGGATGGATTTGTTCCAGAGCAACAGGCTCCATAGAGATCTGTTTTTGCTTGAAATGTATACTTCCTGTTTAGCTGTTTGCAATTTGTTTGTAATAGCAAAGAACTGGAAACAGCTTCAATAGCGGTAAGTAGAAGATGGTGCTTGGCATATTTATGTGATAAAAGGCTATTTGGCCATTAAAGAAAACAGTGAAAAATATCTGAGAACGTTGACATGGAAAGATTTTCAAACTAAGTGAAAAAGAATTATAAATAGGAAAAAGATGGAGACATTGTATATGAAGTTATTTCCATATATTCTATTTACATATAGGTAAATGATAGAGTCTAGTTAGTATGATATAAATAAATAAATTACATTTCTTTAATTATGCATAAGAAACCACAAAAAGTTTATTTTGGGAAAAGAGTGGCTAAGGAGACTTAGTTTTTATTCTGCTTTTCTCCAGTTTTATTTTAAAATCATGCACACATTTTAAATTTTTAAATTTTAAGTTACATTAAAATACTGAACTGCATTACGTAATATGAACTTAATTGTTATTCAGTAGACAGCATATCACTTTCAGACTCTTACCGAGAATGTTGTACCATGCCAGGTACTAAGAAGCCCATAAAAGAAGAAGAACCATTGTCCTAAGGAAATTTAAAATATGATAGGTGATACGGTTTGGTTGTGTCCCCATCCAAATCTCATCTTGAATTTCAGTACCCATAATCCTGACATGTTGTGGAAGGGCCCTGGTGGGAGGTAACTGAATCATGGGGGTGCTGTTTTCATGATAGTGAGTGAGTTCTCACAAGATCTGATGATTTTTTTAGGTGCCTTCCCCCTTTTGCTTGGCACTTCTCCTTTCTGCCACCATGTGAAGTAGGATGTGTTTGCTGCCCCTTCTGCCTTGATTATAAGTTTCCCAAGTCCTCCACAGCCATGCTGAACTGTGTGTCAATTAAACCTGTTTCCTTTATAAATTACCCAGCCCTGGGTATGTCTTTATTAGCAGTGTGGAAACGGACTAATACAATAGGGAAAATTTGATTCATAGAAGCAATAAGAGAAGAGTAAGAAATGCATGTCATTCAGGCTAATGTCCATGAAGTGAATGATAGATGTCATATAAATTGAGACAAGGAGAACCTTGGTTGGCAGGTGCCATCTGGTAAAGGAGGTGTCATCTGAATTTGGTATTGAGAGAAATGTAGGGATTAGACTAGAAGAAAGAAATAGAGAAGATAATCCAAGTAGAAGTAACATATATCAGAAAGCTTTAATAAAGCCACAGGTAAGAAACCCGTAAACTGAAATGTTGTAGAAAGGTAGACTGGCACCAGCATGAAGACTGATAGAAATGGATAGAGAGTGAGGAGGAAATAGGTTTGAAGACAGAGATAGAAATGAAAGCCTGTGTATTTCAGTCTAAAGTGGAAGGAAATAATTTGCATGTAGAGAAAAGGATGAATCCAAAATGTGATGGAAAAGAAAAAAACCCTCTCATGTGGAGCCTGATTAAATATTAGCACTGCAAAATGATTTTCAGAAAATAAACATTTCCAAAAAATTTCCCATTGCTCCTTGGGCACATACTGATATAATATATGTTGATATAATATCATGTCTATGCAAGTAAGAGCTAAAGGATAGAAAAACAGTTTATAAAGGCTTTGGCAATACAATTAGAGATAGAGGTAAATGAAAGTAACTGTAAGTCTGTTAACAAAATTGAATATAAATTCCAATCTTATTCTCAAAAGAGCAGGAAAACAATAAAACAATTAAGAATAATCGATTGCAAAATTCAGATGTAACAGCAAATATTGATAACCTGGGCAGATAGAATGAGAAAAAAATACACTGCTAACTCATTGTGTCTATGAGGAACGAAATGAATGGTTCTACGGGACTTTTAATGTAATGCTTCAACCTTGACTCCAGACATGGGGAAATAAAGTGTTGTCTTCCTGGCTACTTCCCCTGAATTGGCCCTACCCTCCAGGATGACATGAACAGAAGGGAGTAGAATCCAAGTTCTGGGCTGACAAGGACAGGGGAGTAGAATTCAAGGTCTAGAATGATTACATTGCCCTGAACCGTTACACAGAGTACCAGAAGACTGAACATCATCTGTGTTTGGTCAAAAAACATTTCCTAATAAATAAGGGTTCCTTTAAGTAGCAATGCCATAGTACCTAGATGAGACAACTTGGATGTCAAACTACAACTACATGATTTATTTCTTAGCATCTATGCCAATCTAAGTCAGCAGGAGTAGCAATAAGTCTGCAGTACCCAGAAGATCCTTCTTGTGCTTCATTTTACAGGTGTCACATTCTTCCCCTTCACTGACACCTATCTTAATCTCCATTAAAAATCATATTCGAGTGTCTTCTAGACTGTCTCTTAACGTGGCACTCCAAGCTACATGTGTCTCCTCCCTTAATTATTGTTTACTTCATTTGCATCTGGTTTTTCTTATCTAAATTTATTTTAATAAGATAAGGTTATTTTGTCAAATCAACAAATAAGGTTTTGACCAGAACTTTTAATGCTGCCTGGTCTGGTTTCTAATATATTCTGGCCCACCCTTTTATGGCAGACTGAATAAGGGCTCTGAAAATGTTTACACCCTAATCTCTGGAATCCATACATTTATATTAGATGGAAAAGTACTGTCTAGATGTGGTTCAGGTATAGACCTTGAGATGGAGAGATTATCTTGGAGTATTTATTTGAGCCTAATCTAGTCACATGAGCCTTTAAAAGTGGGGTAACTTCCAGCCACAGTCAGTTATAGAGAAATGCAGTGTGAGAACACTCATCATTACTGATTTGAAGACAGAGGAAGAAGACCATGAGCTAAGGAAAGGGAGTTAAATCCAGATACCGAGAGCAGCTCTCAGCTGACAGTCATCAAGGAAACAGGACCTTAGTTGTACAATTACGGGAACTGAATTCTGTCAACAGCCTGATTGAGCAAGGAAGCAGATTCTTCCCCAGAATACGGCACTCCAAAATATGCCACTTTGGCGTAAGGATGATTTTGAGCTGAAGGCTTTTAAGATTTAACAGATGCAGAAAGAGGGCTTCCTTTATCTGACCATAACAGAAGCTTTTGAGAAATGAAGACTGTTGTAAACTCTCTCTCCAGAGGAAGTTTTGTGTCAATGAAGAAAGCGGAAAGTTGGCACCAAGATGACCTCTGCAGACAAACCTCACTCTATTTGTTTTCCCCTTCTAGTGAGCTTCCCACAGTTTGCCACCTTGGAAGCCTGAAATCTTTTGTTTTGTCACTTCTCTGCAAATGTATTGGTCTTTGTTAAAATTGTTTATGTAAGCCCCAGTTCTAACCACTCCTTTGAGTTGCTCACCTCTGAGTTTCTCCCAGATGTATTCAGGTTGCATGTGTTAATAAGTAAGTTCTGCTTGCTTTTCTTTGTTAATCTATTTTCTTGTCAATTTTATTCACAGGATTTCTGACCTACAGAAACTGTGAGATTATAAATTTGTGCTGTATTAAGCCAATAAATTTATGGCTGTTTTTTCCAGCAGCAATAGAAAATGAATACATCTTTCTTGTGTGGTTAAGAGAATGCAAGTTATTCCCTGGGTTTTACTTTTCTCTGTTCTTATTTTATTTTTATTTTCTGCTCAAGATGAAATGGATAGACACAATTCTTCATTTCATAATCTTTCAGTTGCTTCTGGCCAACTCTGATGTTTATCTGTGTGTCGTATAAACAGATTTTCTTTCTGATAAATGCTTCTCAATCAACCTAGAAGTTAAATAATGTTTAAATGTTAAAAAAGAATAGAATTTGAAATAGGATGAATATGATATGAAACAATAGAAAATAAAAAAATACAACTGTTTCTATACTTGTTTGTCTCTATCATAGTCCATATGGCAGAAATTGGAAAATAAATAAAACATCAAGAAAGCATTGTTAAAAATAAATAGAAATTATTTAACAAGTAAATATAATAAGATGAATATTTGTATTATAATAAGAGATGTAAATAGGAGAGACTAGACAGTAAAACAAAATTCAATGGCATACTTATAGAAACACAAAAGGATTAAGTATTAAAGTATTTACAAAACCATATCTAATACATTCAGATTATAAGAAGGCATTGAATACAACATATTGGCCAATGAATAAAACAAGAAGTGCAAAATAAGATAAAAACATTCTTCTTATGTAAATAAACTATATAATTTACAGACAAAATTTAACAATAATAAATCATCTATTTAATAAAATTTTATTAAAGTATATAAAACCCAAACTGTTAAGGAGGAATTAAAAAACAAAAAAGTTAAGGATTTAAATGTGTCTTGCAGTATTTGACAGAAGAGTAACATATAAGTAATGATACCTGTGCTCTGAGTTGAAGAATATTATTTATTTAAATATATTAAATATATTTAAACATATGCCTTATAAAAAGAAATGCAACCTTTGTCTTTTACCAGTGCCCATTAATTAGCATGCCAACAAATTCCTGAAAAGACACATTTTATAGATTTTTTTTTTTTTTTTGAGATGGAGTCTCACCCTATCACCCGGGCTGGAGTGCAGTGGTGTGATCTCGGCTCACTGCAACCTCTGCCTCGCGGGTTCAAGTGATTCTCCTGCCTCAGGCTCCCAAGTAGCTGGGACTACAGAAACATGCCACCCCACCTGGCTAATTTTTTTGTAGATGGAGTTTCACCATTTTAGCCAGGATGGTTTCGATCTCCTGACCTTGTGATCCACCCGTCTCAGCGTCCTTGTGTTGGGATGACAGGTGTGAGCCGCCATGCCCAGCCATATAGAAGTTTTTAATAGGACCTTTTCTTAAGGGCATATTCTTTAAGAAAACTGCTTTATTTAATATTCAGCTTTTGCAATAATAGATTAACCTTAAAAATATAATCATTTAGAAATATTAACATACTTAGTATATATTGCCTTAAGGTAGAAATCACCACTATAATAGAGAATATTTACTAATCAATAAACATAAGAAAGCCATATGAAATCTATCCAAGGGAGCACTCAGAGGAAAATTTATACATTGATACATTTATAGGATTAAATAGAAGAATAGGAAACTGTAGCACTAATAAGAGCCATAAGACAGGCAAATGAGACAGATGGCACGCATGCTTTTCTAGGGAAATGTAAATTTAACCAAAATTAATTGAAAGATGGTATGAATAAATAAAAAAGATAAATGCAATTCTTATTTAAAAATAACCCTTATGAAAAGTCTTCTGACCGTTCCACAAAACCACATTTGTGCTACTACTACCATGAGTCTAGTGCCATTCCAAGACAAGGACAGGAGAAGTTTGTGTGTAGGTACCATAGGTGGTTTCCATTCGTGATCAGTGCTAGGCAGCACTGGGCAGACTGCTCTGATAGAAATGTGCACTCCAATAACACACAACATGCCGCCATAAGAAACAAAGTTCTTTAAAAGTTCAGCTGCCCCTTAAAGATATGAACCGTTAGAACCATTATACCTAGATGAGTTTATTAGTTTGCTTTACTCCAAAATGAAAAGAGAAATGAAGCAAAATGGATCATTAATGTGGTTTTGGGAGCACCTCCAATCAAACACTTCAAGTATCTCGAGCCCTCTTCTTTCTCCAGCATCGTTGCCGTAATCAGTTCTTCCACAGCTTCTGCTGCCTCATTTGCGCAGGTGTGATCTGGTGATACCTTGGCTTGGTTGGCTACATATACCTCTGTTATAGATTTCTTTGATGTGGAGGTGTGGGATGGCCACTGAAATTCACTTTTTACTTACACATTTGTATCCTAGAAGTGTGGGAACATTAGTGCACAAGGGCTATCCTCTACCAACAAGGGAGGAGAACATATGGCCAGTTGCTTCCCCTCTCATCCCAACAGTGGAAGCCAACTCAGTAACAAGCTCTTGACTTGGCTTTCACTCCTTCCTGGTTTCAGTTGTCCTGCTGCTCATTTTTTCTACCTGAATCACTTCCTCCAATTAGTGTTTAGCTTTATCTATGGATGTAAAAATCACTGAATAGTAAAAATTAAAAGAATTAAATTATATGATGAAGAATTCTACCTACTTTAGGAGTAGAGAAAATGGATCAAAGAATAGAAAGAAGACTATTTTTCAGCTATTTCACTTCATTTTGCTTTCACCTGTTTAGTATTAAGTAACAAGACTAATTTGAAAATCCCTTCTCACATCCATAAACTCATATCCGGGAAAGTGAGAAAATATTACCCTTCAATTTTTACGAATGAATCATGTCTAATGTTGCCAATGTATATGAACTAGACAAGTCTTTAAATATGTATAAATTTTTGGAGCCATAGGTTAGAATAAAAAGTTTAAAAAAAACAATTTGAGGGAAGTCAGGGATATAATGAGAGAATCTTTGCGTGAAAGCCCTTTAGCATTCTTTTAAAAATTTTAAAACTTATTATTCAGCAAGAGAAAGACTGTGTTAATATGCTCTTCAGCAGATGTCAATGATGCTTTTTTTCTTTAAGGGAAGAACTTGCTCAAATTCAAGCTTTGGAGCAAATTTTCTACATGCATATCCATAAAACATTTATGGATTTTAATGAAGGTCTATTGTAGGAAATGTCTAAATTGTCCAGTTTGGGGAAAAAAGAAAAAGCCAAAATTAAAAGTATTGGGGATGAAATAGATGGAAGTCTGTGGTTTACATTATTGTTCACTATTTTTTTCCATTCCTCAGATTAGAGCTTTCTTTCCAGCATGCCATAAATACATACTTCTGTTTTACAGTGTACGTGTTATTGCACCATGGGTGACCAAAAGAAGGGTTTTGTTTTTGTTTTTGTTTTTGTTTTTCCTGTTGACTGCTAGCTGTCTGTCTTGACAACAGTGTTAGAAATGAACAAAGGGGTGGACCTCAAACTTACGTTATCAATCCTGGGGACAGTAATCTGCTCAGAATTGAGAGCTCTGAGATTGGTCTGGATCTGTCCAATTATAATGTCAATCCTGAGGGAGAAGAACCAGAACACAAGGGAGGAAGAGTAAGTACCAACCTGGAGACAAGTTCAGGCAGTCAGAAACAGTGGTGTAATCTGACCTTGAACGACATTTTAGATTACTGCTTCACTCTTCCTTTCCTTGACTGTGAAGAGACACTGTAATTGTGTAGCATAAATTTTCAAGTCTCCATTTTGGCTGTAGGGAAAAGTGTAAGAATTCCAATTAGATTTTACGTTTATCTTTACTCTTTTTAGTTCCTCACTGTGAGTCGAGGGAATTATATATGAGCACTAGTTAATTGTCTAGGGGTTAGAGATATCTATTATTAAGCACCAATGAGTCCAGAAGTACAAACTGTTTCAGAATCCAAACTCTATTCTAATTTTCCTTTGAGTCGGGGAAGAGCAAAGCAATAGCACGAATTTAAATTCTTGTTCCACAAGAGAAAACAATGTCCAAGAACCAAATTGTTTTTCAAAAATAATCAGCACTCTAGCTGGCCAGGTTCCATTATGGATTTATTCTTAATGCAAAAGCTGCAGAGGTAAAAAGTGTTAAAAACATCTTAGAATAGAGGCCGCAGATTACTCTGTAGTCTACTACAGCCACAAGAGAAGTGCATGCATATGCATCTCTTTATATTGCTTGAGGGCACTCTATGAGAAGGATCTGATGGCACTTCCTAAATTCCCTATAGTCTGCAATCTCTGAGATTTCCTTTCTTACAGTTTTACATTTATAGACCAAAAAATCTAAGCAGCTTGTCAGTTTCCTAGTTAATTTGATCATTTGGGTCAGCCAGATTAAATAATTCAGGTTCCAGTTAAAATACAATTGACCTGGATGACCCGGTTTGGCGGTTTGCAATTATCCAATTGACCCAGATATTGCCAAATCTCTACTTCATGGCAGTTTTACAACACTTGGAACAACTGCTTTAAGTGTTCGTCTCCTGAGACCTAAGCTGGCTCTTGCTGCTAGTGAGTTTAGTTACACACGTGTTGCCTACTTGCAACCTCCTTCATTGTCAAAAAAAATCCAGTTATAGAAGTAGATAAAAGACAATGAGATTGTTAGATAATTAGGGTTCAATGCCATTTTGGAGGGTTTTCCAAGTGTAGGAGGAACAGGAATATCATAGGAATTAGGGAAAACTGATAATTTCCATTTTCACTTTAGCCTCACTGGGAACTTGAGTTACAGTAGCCACCAGATAAATGTGGCATCTACAACTATTGAGAGCAAGCTTTCTGTAGGGTGTCTTGGTGACTGTCTCTAAGTTTTCTCAGGGAATCCTGTTAGAATTTCCACTTGCAGAGTTGTGGAAAGATGGCAAGGCTGCCTGAGAGCTCCACCTCCCTAGCTCTGGTTGGCAAGACTGTCAAACAGAGTGGCTTGGAGCCCATGCTGACTGGCCAAAGCCATCCCAATTTGGCTGTGGAGACATGCACAGTGTGCATTTAGCAAAGCCCTGGTTGGCAGGCATTTGGGGTCATGTAGACTTAATTTTGATTTTCAAAAACATCCCTGAAGCAAGCAGTGGGGACCTCCAAAGAGATTTGCTGCATATTTCACCCCTCCTTCTATATTACCTCATCTAAATAAGAGGTATTTTTCTTCATGGGTTTAGTTTCATGTAGAACATTGAATAGGAAACTACAGTTGTGGCACAAAATTGTAGTAAAAACTGAGTCAGTGGGAGCTAGTGACAGAACGTGCTTTTACCCCAGGATTTTCCTCATTGTCACCCTTGTATTGCAAACCACTCAGTTACCACATAAAGAGGTATGTTTATAAAGATCAAATTTCTCACTCTAATTTATGCATCAACAGTGAATATGCAGTCATAAGCAATTTTAATCTCATAACCAAAGAGTAAAAATACATCTGTAAGTATCTTTATTTAAAATATAACAAAAGATACTTATATATGAAAAAATAGTGAAACAACAGAAAAAAGAAACTATCTTAAATTGCAGTCAAATAAACTTGTATTATATATTAGGAGCTTTCTAATTCTAACTCTGGATTGTTTTATGGAGAAAAACAATGCTATCTGGTTGTCAGAAGATTTTTTTTAGGTAAGATATAAATAATTAATTTAAAAATTTTCAGAATGACTTGTTTATTTAGAAGCAGAGGTGAAACTAAATGATTTTTAGAAGCTCCTTGTGAACCTATACTTCTGTATTCAATGTCTTGATGATAAATTTGCCCTGTGTACCTGGGAGGCATAAATACTAAAGGGCACACTAGACTCTTACAACTCTACATTCACCCTTTCCTGTTAAGAAAGCCCTTCCTGGAATCATTCAAGAGGACTCAGTAAAAAGTTGTTAAACTTCAAAGTGATACCAGGAATCAGCAGTTTCAGCCCACATTGTGGTGGCATGCTAGGGTATACAGATCCGGGGTTTCATTATAATTATCTGTTCTTGTTCTCCCCATCCCCCTTTTCCCACCTGGTCTTACAGCAATTTCTCAACCCCATGATAATTAAGGTGGTCAGTCTTGACAGGAGTTTGAATTTAAAAATCTTAAAAGCGTTTTTGGATTGTTAAACAAGACTAAGATGAATGTTATTTGCTGCAGGGGAGGAGGGAATCTTAAGCACTGGAAGGTGTCAGAAGTCCAAAGCATTTTTAAGAGTCCCATTAGGAAAGTCCCTGGGAGGAGGAATTCTCTAGTAAATATCACTCAGGTGAAAGGCTTTTGGGGAGTTGACTTAGGTGTCACAGACAATTTTTTTTTTTCTGACTGGAATTTCTACCTTTTTTCTCTGGTTCCCAACCTTGTCCCTGATGTTGGGTTGCTGTCTCTGTCTGCAATGTCAGTAACAATCTCATTATTTTTTTTACCTTTTTATAATCTCTCTGTGTTTTCAATAGGCCTCTGGAACTTGGGCCAACATGACACACCAATTACATCCTCTCATGGAGGCCCAGCAGCCTCCTGGACTTCATTTCATCTTACTCTTTCTCAGCTATGATAGCAAAAAAGAAAGAAAATAAAAATGCCCTGAAAAACAAGGAAAATATGGGCCTAAATGGTGTTGAGAAGGACAAGGGCTAACATTAGATCAGAAGAAGACACTGTTCTTTAAGTTTCAACCTAGAAATATGCAAGAATATGCTAGAATACTCTGCAGAACACAGAAACCCATTTTCATTGGATTGTTATTTTATCAAAACCAGACAAATGAGACTGTCAGAAACATTGCATCCACCTAGTGATTGTATCTGCCATCCGTACCAGGATCCTTAGCCACCAGCTGTTATTGCAAGCATAAGGCTATATGAAATGCCCAGAGTGTCTCCAGATTCTACAGGTATTTTTAAAAGATACAGTTTTCATTCTCACTGCCAAATAAATAACCAAACAGAATTATATCATAAAGACATGGTCAAAATCAAGCAAATAATGTTTCATTAACTTACTTGAACTGTCATTTCTCTCAGTGTTTTAAACACTGGTATTCCATTATGTTCTATTTGCTCTTTTACAATCAAATAGTCTCAGGTCTTATTCCTGGAAGTATGTGGGAATAGTGCCAGTCCACAGGAATAGCACCTGGGCCAAAGCCCATTCTCATTCTCCTATGGGGATGGAGGTGTAGTGTTTGCTACCTACACTTGAACTATGTGTAACTATGTGTACCTCTAGGTTGGCCTCCAGGGCCAGCTGCCAGCAAAGACATAAAGCAAGTGAAATGTGCTTTTGGTGCTCTAAGCTTTGCCATTTTTGTTCCCCCTTCTTCAGCATTCACTACCCTCGAGCTTTATTAACTTTGTCAAAACTTAGTCCCAGGAAAAGGTCTCCTTGAGATCTTTAAAAATCTTAGTATGAAATTTGAAATGTCACTCCTTCTAGGGTGATTTGTGTGTTTATTTTTAATGCTATCTATAGAATAAAATTCTGTGTCACTTTTAAGGAATTCCACACAGCATTGGGTAGGTAAGAAAGGGATTCTGGAGGGAGAGCAAAGCAAACCCTCACAGTACACTGAACACTCCTTGAGTTCACACACACACACACACACACACACACACACACACTGAGGTGAAAGAAATAGTGTATATCACCTCTCTGGCATGTGTTAGAAGGCACAGCAATTATCACTGGTATGTTTCTCACTAAATTCTATGCTGCAAGTAAGATTCAAGAGAGAGGTAAAATTATTTCATAAAGGTCACATAACTATTTAAAACTAGGTTCATGATAAAAACATCAACACCTAGTCTCTTTTCTCTGTATATTTGAATCATTTTTGTTGATTTGAGTTGCTATGGAAAGTATTAATGGAGCATTTTCTGGGCTCAAATTCACATAAAATTATCAGAGAAACCAAAAGAGAAAAACGTAAAATCTTCGCAGAAACTTCAGGGTGAAACCAGACCAATTTTAATGCCTGAGGTCTTCATTCATTTTTTTTTCCATTTCTGAAAAGACACTTCATTTATCATCTTTGTGTCATCCTTTCCTTTTTTTAATGGATGGTATTAGATTTATTCTTTGATTACTGACTGATCTTTTATAACTTCTGTTTTGTGAGGCATGAAACATTTAGCAGCACAAAACATGGCATATTCACAATGGAGCAACTATATATTTATTTCTCTGAAAATGTTCCTCAGATTTGGGTGCTTCATTTTCAGGTTTTCCAACTTTTTCCCTTTTATTGATTTCATTATTAACATCAACATCTTGTTGTAAAATTGTTTCCTTGAAAATCATAGGCAAAATTAATATAGCATTTGTTTATGAATACTATTGTGTGCTCTACTTCCAATAAGAACACATGTCCTAACATTGGATGAACTTACAGGCATCAGAACAGGTAATAAGTGCCTAATATTGATACTTTTTAATGTTTGACCTTTCTGCATTACTGCTTTTTAGTCACCTATGTGCATACCAAGAAGAAAAGATTGTAAACATCATTTCATTCTTTAATACTGAGTAAGTAAAGGCATCTTAAACAATAGTTGACTTTCATTAGCAAGGCAAGTCAAGCAGTTCAAAAGTTACCTGTTTTCATTTATGCGATAAATATTAATAACCTCCTATTACATATGCCAGGCACAGTTCTTGATTTAGAGAAACAATGGGGCCCAAAAGATGTGTCCCTGCTCTCCTACAGGTTAATTGAGGAGACAAGTTTTAGTCAAACAGAAATGCAAATGAAGTTATGATTACAAATTAAGACATGTATTCTATAAGAAAAGAAGAGAAGGAAGGAAAAGAAGAAAATAAGGAAGGAAATAAAGAAAAAACTTTATATGTAGTTTAAAGCAAGGGAACCTATCCTACAATGAGAATTTGAGGAAGTTAAAGGGAAGCTTCAAGAAAAAAGGACCTCTGAGGTGAGATTTGAAAGATGAGGAAGGCTAAATTAAGAGAAAGGGATTAAAAAGCTTTTATAGACAGAGAATGTAATCAAATACATGGCATTTGGACAGAGAATGGAGACTTTAGACATCGACAGAAGGCAACTTAGCTGGAGTTCCTAGACTGAGTGACAGAGTGATTATTGATAAGGTTTGACTGTATACCCAACCAAATCTCATCTTGAATTGTAGTTCCCATAACCCCCACATGTTGTGAGAGGGACCTGGGGGTAGTTGAATCACGGGAGTGATTATTTCCATGCTGCTGTTTTGGAGCAGGTGAGTGACTTCTCAGGAGATCTAATGGTTTCATGAGGAACTTTCACCCCTATTTTTCACACTCCTCCTTGTTGCTGCCATGTGAAGAAGGACATGTTTGCTTCCCCTTCTGCCATGATTGTAAGTTTCCTGAGGCCTCCCCAGCCCTGCAGAACTGAGTCAATTAAACATCTTTCTTTTATAAAGTACCCAGTCTCTAGTATGACCTTATAGCTGTGTAATAATGGATTCATACAATCATTAATAAGGCTAGGGCAATAAGCAAGTGCCAGACTAGGTGGATATTCTAGTCAGTGTTGAGGATGTTGCTGTTTACATTATGAGCAATAGGAAATAACTGTAATGTTTTAAGCATGGGGGTATCAAAACTTTGCATTTTGAAAATATTTTTTATGCTTCTGATAGAGTTTAGGTTAGCTGAAGACAGAGAGCTCAATGACCAATTTTGTTCTTTTAATGTCCAGTTACTATAAAGTTTTGATGGGAGAGAAAAATGAGGGATACATTCTGTAATGCTATTAGGGAATTTGTTTCTTCCTTTCTCTCTTCTTCGTTCCTTTCTTCCTTTCTCCCTTCCTTTCTTTCCCTCTCTCTTTTTGAATTGATAGTATCAAATTCGACTTCTTCAAATAGGAAAAAAGCTACTTGAGAAATGCATTAACTAACTTACACTTAGAAAGATGTGTAGCAAACTTTGAGTTCTTAGACACAGTGTGAAAAGACAGTAATAATAAACAGTGGCCAAATATAGATTTATAATCTAGAAGCAAATTTGTTTATCCATTGGATATAATGTCACACAGGGAAAATATGATATAATTCCATATTTACAAAGATATACTAATCCAGAATGAAATGTTATTCAAAGAAACATGGATGTTTGATAAAAATTATAGTATTAAAAGGAGTCTCTTTATCCAGACAGAAGAAGACCAATAAATAGTGGTCAGATGTTTATACTATTTCTCTTAGGGCCAAAAGATGTGAACATTTAATTTATTTCTTCATTCATTCATTTACTAAGCACATTTTTATGGATCCCAACACTATGCTAGGCACTTGTTCTTAGGGTATAGCAGAGAACTGAAGAGATAGTGATTTTGTTTTTATGAGGATTATATTTTGAGTGGGATAGACAGATAATAAAGAGATAAACAAGGAAATATGTGGTATGTGAGATGGTGCATACAAAGGGAAATGGGATTGCAAGGCTATGATTGGGGGGCTTGAGATATATATATATATGTGTGTGTGTTTATATATACATAATTTTGAACATTTATATTTATATCTATATATATGAAAAATCAACATTGGTGAGGTTTTTCTCTTAATATACCTGTCTTACACAGATACTTATGAATCTAAGTACATAATACTTATGAGTGTATTATATATGTGTGTATGTGTATATTTGTATGCATGTGTATGTATATTAAAAGAGTACATATATGATGTAGCATTTGAGCAGGTTAGAATGTTGACACACTAAATCAGAGAAGACCGTTTTACAGCTTTTTCTCGACCTATTGGGTAAAGACACATAAAGAGTCACCTTAAATGTTATTTTTTTAACATCGTGTTTAATGTTATGTTCTTGGTATTTGATATTAGAAGATCATGCCAGTGCTACCGCATCCCCAGTCTGCCATCCCCTCTTCTGCTTTATTTTTAATTGCTCGAGGCCGAGCTACTTCTGGCTCTGCCTGAAGTGCTTGCTATTTGATGATTATGGATGCTATGAATAGCATGTTTGGGAAAAGATTCACTTCATTTGCAATACAGTTTAATTATAAAAGAACTTTTTAAACTAATGTTTTCTTGCTAATTCCTTTCTCAAACTTGGTCTTTCTCTTTGTTTAGCAGATGTGTTTTCATTATACACCCATTTGGCAATTTTGAAACAAGTTCACAACAGAGCCCATTTTCTAAACAAATCTGCACAAATATGCAAACTGTGAACTCGACATTCAGCTTTACAGCTGCAACAATCAAAGGATAAATAGTTTTGTTAAGAATTAACATTCTGAGATTGGAGATTAAATCATTTTCAATAATGAAGTTCATTTTCAAGGCAGTATTATCAAATACTATTACCTGTCTTAATATTCAGAAACAAAATATCATATTTGTTTATATCATTGATTTAAAAATATTTAAGAATCTACTTCTTCAACTCAATAGTATGAAAATATGTCAAACAAAATCTATACACATTTTTAAAATTGCCTTTATGTAAATACTTCAAAGTTGCCTGTCTGTTGTTGGCTACAATATTTCATAGAATTCTTTTTAAGTGGATTAAATTATTCAATGTGCACATATGGCTTGTATTATAAGATATTATGGACTAAATGTTTATGTCCTCCTCCACTTCATATGTTGAATCCCTAAGCCTCAGTGTAATGCTATTTGGAGATGGGGATTTTGAAAGATACTTAGGGTTAGATGAGGTTATGGGAGTCAACTCTTGGTCTGATAAAATGAGTATCCTTGTAAAAGACACCAGAGAACTTGCTCTCTCAGTCTCCTCCCACACAAAGAGATCATGGCTGCATATAAATCAAGAGAAGGGGTCTCAAAATGAAACTTACCTTGCTGATATTTTGATTTTGAACTTCCCAGTCTCCAAAACTGTAAGAAAATAAATTTCTGTTGTTTAAGCTACCCATTCCATTGTATTTTGACATGGCAGCCTGAGCAGACTAATATTCAAGTTATATCTGTTCTGCTAATAAATGGATTCATTGGTAAATACGATATAACAGAAATACTAATCTGATATTTTTCTCTGTAGGGCATTGGAATAACGAAGCAAAAATATGAAAAAGAAACTGGCAAATCACACACACAGTGGGCATTCAAGTCATCTAACTAAATACAAACAAGTATTTAAGAAACACTAACATCACAGGGTCCTGATTCTCCTTACAGACGCTTACACCTCAGAAGCATATGCAGATAAATAGTCCACCTTCAGACCTGCCTAATTTTCAGTAATGTTTGACCTGTTAGGCAATATATTATGGAAAATCAATAAAGTTGGCATCTCACTATGGTAGTGATGTTTTTTATCTTATGAAGTTGAACTCTTTTATGTTTAAGGAATATATGGAAATTTAAATTTTTTCCTTAGTTTTTGGACCAGTGTGGAACTATTCAAGACATAACTCAAGAATTTATATAAAATTATTGCCATAATTTAAGTATGTTTCTTCTTTTATGGAAATCTGAATGGCACGACATAGAAAGTTATATTCAAAAATGATTGTTAAATATGGTATGAGAAATTTCATGACCAAAACAAATTCCCTCAAGGATTTATGAAAGATGCTTAAAACCACATATAATTTCCCTGTTTTTTCTTTCATATATATATATATATAAAACCTCAGTCAAAGTGAAATGTAAGGTCATAATGTAAATATTATTTTTACCTAGAGATGAAGGATATGAGAGGGAGGTATTGAATTTATTTTCTCAGGCATGTTTAAAATTAAGTCACTTTCCCTTCTTATTCACAGAGTCCACAAAAACATTATAACTTGCCCTTAAATGCCTGCTGAATAACGATTAATGATTAATTACTATGTCTTTTCAAAAATTTTTTAATGGTTTATTATAGGAGATAGTAAATACTAACTTAGCCCATGGTTATGCTTTCTTTTCAAATTAAGTTACATTAAGGTTTAATTCTACCTGAGCTGAAATAAATCATGCAATTGGATGTAATTGGTTGGAGGAAAATGTCTCAAAACAAAACATAAATCATATGCACACAAAACTAATTAATTATGATTCAGAAAAATCTAAAGCTCCAAGAATTCCGACTGGACGCTCTTACAAACTTTGTCAATTTGTTCATAGAATTTTAAATTATTTTGAATAGACAATAAAGCTACCCAACCAAATTGTGTTCTACATGTACACATTAAACCTTGACCAATATTCATTAGCAAACAGGCACATAAGATTTCATGCAGTATCTTTTTTAAGCTCTCTGTCTTTTGGGGAGGTACAATCATCAATTTATACAAATTATCACCCACAGCAGAACTAAGAGTCTAGAAGCAGGATTCTCTTACTATCTGGTTGCATCAGGCAGCCAGAAATCATTTGAGTTTAAAGGCTTGAATTGGCAAGAATAGGGCTTATCTCATAAGTATCTTAACCAACTTATGTATATTGAATACTTTTAATTTAACCAATTAAAACTCATTTGTACGATTTGTGATCGTAATTTAAAAGTCACTCGTTTCCCCTATTAAAGCCTATCTCTTATCTTTAAATGTAGTAATTAGCATATCCTTGGTTGGTGATGAAGAAATGGATAACAAAATCACTTTGGGCTGTCTCTAGAATGGACTTCAGAAATAGAACATCAGGGACTGATTTAGTACCAAGATTGTAGCCTAGCCCAAAGAATACACATATAATATCATATGTATACTACACAAAGAATTTTAAACCTGATTAACTCATCTCTATCCAACTTACCCACTAGGCTATGTCTGATACCAATGATATATCATGAGACTTAATTTAATGTAAAATGGATTAGAGCTAATTCTAGTGCCACCTAAGAATAATTTTAATTGCTTTCATCTCGACTCTTCTATTTATTTTGTGTCACATTGACAGTATGCCACATATTCTATTAAACTACTCACATTATTATTTTTTTTATTTTATTTTAGAAAAAGAGAGAAAAGGAGAAAGAAAGACACAGCAAAAGAAAGAAAAAAAGAATGAAAGAAAGAAAGAGGAAGAGAAAGAGGGAGAGAGAATGGGATTCTTGTTTTATTGCCCAGGCTAGAATACAGTCTAAAAA
>CAUYQU010011221.1:0-37321 GCA_963574635.1 Cheracebus regulus
CTCTTCGTCACTTTCAGGTATACCTATTAAGTGTAAATTAGGTCTTTTCACATAGTCCCATATTTCTTGGAGATTTTGTTCATTCCTTTTTATGCTTTTTTCTCTGATCTTGTCTTCTCGTTTCATTTCATTAAGTTGGTCTTCGACCTCTAATATCCTTTCTTCTACTTGATTAATTCGACTGTTAAAACTTGCACATACTTCACAGATTTCTCATATTGTGTTTTTCAGCTCCATTAATTCGTTTATGTTCTTCTCTAAATTGTCCATTCTCATTAGCATTTCGTCAAACTTTTTTCAAAGTTATTAGTTTCTTTGGATTGGTTTAGAACATATTCTTTTAGCTCACAGAAGTTTCTTATTATCCACCTTCTGAAGCCTAATTCTGATGATTCTTCACACTCATTTTCCTTCAAGCCTTGTTCCGTTACTGATGAGGGACTAGCGTCCTCTGTAGAAGGAGAGACTTTCTGATTTTGAGTGTTCTCAGTTTTTTTTACGGTGGCTTCTTGGCATCTTTATGGTTTTATCCATCTGTTGTCTTTGTAATTACCAACTTTCAAATTAGGTCTCTGAGTGGACGTCGAGCTTGTTAATTCCCAGCTCCAGAATCTCTGTAATTTTCACTGTGGTGACCTGCAATGCTAGCTAAAACAGCAGCATTGAAATTCGTGGTGCTTTTCTGCCCGGGGGTCTCCGGTCTGACTTCCCTCTTCAGTCTCTTTTTCAGTCAGCTGGATGGACTGCTCTGCCTTCACAGAGCTCCGGACATCATCCAAAAGGAGACTCAGTCACGTTTACTCCACACCAAGAGCCGCTGAGCCGAGGCGCCGGCAAAAAAGCCGCACCAGCTGAAAGGGTCACGCTGGCAACCCGTGGGGCTCCTCCGCTGGGAATGTCCTGGTCCGTGGGCAGCAAAAATTTATCAGTAAGTGTGGCGTCCACTGGCTCTCTGTGCTTTTACTGGGAACTGTAATCCTGAGCTGCTAGTGATCGGCCATCTTGGATCTCTCTCCTGAAAATACCTTTTTCTTTAATGCTGAAGTGACTAAAATTAATTTTCTTAAAAAAATTCTTTAATGAAAATGATTCTGTGAACATGAGAGTTAACATGCATAATTCCAGGCTTGGAATAACTGAGACTCTGCTGGAGTAATTATTCTCAGTCCATAAATTCTCAGAACATAATTTTTGAAGAGTATTTGTGTAAAATTTGTGCACAATAAAATTTTAACACCCATCTAAATGAGACTAGCATTAATATGGATTGTCAGAGAAGAGGTGATCTTAAAACATCAGATAATTATTCAAATGAAAAGTAAAGTGTAGCAGCTTTGCTTCAGTATAGGTCTACATGGAAATGAAATTTAGTATAGCCAGTATGCTACCTTTATCTTTAAAATTCTTCGATATTTAGATTAGTCTTCCTTCTATGGCTACAAACAAAACAAAATAAAATAACCAGCCCCCACCTCACTGCCTCCCCACTCCGGCAACCCGATAAATGTCTAGATAGAACACATATTTGTGATTTAATGTTTTTTACAGTGTTGTCCTGCCTCTCAAAATGACAGCAAATGCCAGGTTTATGTTGGTTTGGTTCAAAATATGGTTTCATTCATAAGCATATTCCCAGCTTAATTAAGAGACATAGTACATTTATTCTAAAATATGTAGTACTTTCCTGGTAACTGATCTTTTTCTAAATAATTTTACTACTTTGAAATACTTTTAAGTAATTGGGGTAGCTGTTACATACATTTTTATATGTAAATTAATTGTAGTTTCCCCCAAATTTGAACATCTAGCTTCCTTAGATTATTATAGTTACCTTTGCTAGGCATGCCAACAAGCATTTAGTTGCCAAACTCAAGTAAATATTTTTGCTCTAATCTAAACATTTATGATCTAAGTGACTCCCACTTTTTTTTTTTTTTTTTTTTTTGAGATGGGATGGAGTCTCACTCTGTCATACCAGGTGGACTGCTGTGGTACAGTCTCAGCTCACTGCCACCTCTACCTCCTGGCTTCAAGGGTTTCTTGCACCTCACTTTTCCAACTATCTGGGACTACAGGCATACACCACCACACCCGGCTAATTTTTGTATTTTTAGTAAAGACAGGGTTTCACCATGTTGGTCAGGCTGGTTTCAAACTCCTGACCCCAAGTAATCCACCTGCCTTAGCCTCCCAAAGTGCTGGGATTACAGGTGTGAGCCACTGCATCTGGCCCATTCTTGCTTCTTAAAATGTAGGTATGTTTCTTGCAAAGGAATCTTTCTAGTTTTTCTTGTGCTTATAGCATTTTCTTTTCCCACAATTGTCTACTTTGTTTTCTGATCTTTCTTTAAGTATTAGTATTTCATAAGACTTGATTCTTATTCTACTGGTTTTTTCATTATATATTCTCCCTGGCAATATTACCAGTTCTCCTGGTTTTAAAAACCGTTCCTATGTGTTTATCCAACAGCTCCACACAAACTCCCTCCACTCTGTCCATCTGTTATAAATTCAATGATTACTTCAAATTTAATGTATTCATTATGGAATAAATCATGTTTTTTTCTTTCCAACTTTTATTTTGGATCTATGGTATACACATGCAGGTTTGTTCCTTGAGTAAATTGTGTATTGCAGAGGTTTGGTGTATAGATTATTTTGTCACCCAGGTAATAAACATATTACCTGATGGGTGGTTTTTCAGTCTTCACTCTCCCCCCATACTTCAACCTCAGGTAGGACTCAGTGCCTGTTGTTCCCTTCTTTGTGTCCTTGTGTACTCAATGTTTGGCTCTCACTTATAAGTGAGAATATGTGGTACTGTGTTTTCTGTTCCTTCATTAATTCACTTAACATAATGGCCTCTAACTGCATCCATGTTGCTGCAAAGAACATGATTTCATTCTTTTTTATGGCTAGCTAGTATTCCATGGTGTATATGTACCACATTTGCTTTATTCACTCCATCATTGATAGGCATCTATATTAATGCCATGTCTTTGCTATTGTGAATAGTGCCACAGTGAACATATGAAGACATGAGTCTTTGTGGTAGAAAAATTTATATTACTTTGGATATATACCCAGTAATGAGATTTCTGGTTTGAATAGCAGTTCTGTGTTAAGTTCTTCAAGAAATTTCCAAACTGCTCTCCACAGTGACTGTACTCATTTAAATTTCCACAAGCAGTGTATTAGTGTTACCTTTTCTCTACCACCTTGACAGCATCTGTATTTTTTGACTTCTTAGTAATGGCCATTGAGCGGTGTGAGATGGTATCTCATTGTGGTTTTGATTTGCATTTCTCTAATGATTAGTGATGTTGAGCACTTTTTTCATATGATTCTTGTCTACATGTAATACTTTCTTTTGAAAAATGTTTGTTCATATTCTTTGCCCACTTTTTATTGGGTTGTTTTTTGCTTCTTAAGTTCCTTGTAGACACTGAATATTAGACTTTTGTTGGATGCATGGTTTGCAAACATTTTCTCCTATTGAGTAGCATGTCTGTTACTCTGTTGATTGTTTCTGTTGCTGAGAAAAAGCTATTTAGTTTAATTAGTTCCAATTTGTCAATTTACTTTTTGTTGCAATTGTTTTTGTCATCTGCGTCATAAAGTCTTCTCCAGAGCCTATGTTCAGAATAGAATTTTCTAGGTTTTCTTCTAAGGCTTTTATAGTTTTGGGTTGCACATTTCAGTCTTTAATCCATGTTGAGTTGATTTTTGTGTATAGGCAAAGGGTCCAGTTTCAATCTTCTGCTAGCCAGTTATCTCAGCAACATTTACTGTGTAAGAAGTCCTTTCCTGCTTGCTTATTTTTGTTGACTCTGTCAAATATCAAATGACTGTAGGTGTACAGCTTTATTTCTGGGTTCTGTAACCTGTTTCATTGTGTCTGCTTGTGTACCAGTACAATGCTGTTTTGGTTATTGTAGACTTGTGTTTCCATTTTCTTCAGTTCGTCTCTTGGTTCTTATCGTTTGGTAGATTTGAGGTTGATTTGTTCTTCTTTTTCTAATTCCTTTAGCTATGATACTAGGTTGTTAATTTCAGATTTTTCTGACCTTTTGATGTAGGCATTTAGTGCTATTAACTTGCTTCTTAACACTGTTTTAGCTGTGTCCCAGAGATTTTGGTATGTTATATCTTTGTTTTCATTAATTTCAAATAATTTCTTGATTTCTGTCTTAATTTTATTATTTGCATCAAAGTCATTTAGAAGTAGCTTGTTAAATTTCCATGTAATTGTACAGTTTTAAGAGGTCTTCTTCATTTTGACTTTTGTTTTTGTTACACTGTGGTCTGAAAATGTGGTCGGTATAATTGTAGTTTTTGTCTGAATTTGCTGAGAATTGCTTTATGGCCAGGCATGTGATCTATTTTAGAGGACATGTCATGTGAAGATGAGAAAAATGTATATTCTGTGATTGTTGGTGGAGGGTTCTGTAAATGTCTGTTAGGCCCATTTGGTCCAGTGTCAAAATTAGGTCCTAAATATCTTGGTTAGTTTTTGTCTTGACAATCTGTCTAATACTCTAAGTGGAAAGTCATCCGCTATTATTGTATGGTTATCTAAGTCTTTTTACAGGTCTTAAGAACTTGTTTTATGAATCATCATGCTCCAGTGTTGTGTATAGATGAGTCATTTTGCTGAATTGAACCATTTATAATAATGTAATGCCCTTCCTTGTCTTTTTTGATGAGGGTTGTTAGTTTAAAGTCTGTTTTGTTTGAAATTAAAATAGAAAACCCTCTTCTTTTTTGTTTTCCATTTACTGGGTAGATTTTTCTCCATTACTTTACTTTGAGCCTATGAGTGTCAATGTGTGTGAGATGAGTCTCCTGAAGACAGCATAAAGTTGGGTCTTGCTTCTCCATCCAGTTTTTTCCTCTGTGCCTTTTAAAAGTGGGTGTTTATCCAGTTCACATTCCAGGTTAATATTGATATATCTCAATTTGATCCTGTTATGTTGCTATGTGGTTGCTATGCACATTTAGTTGTGTAGTGGCTATACAATTAGTGTCAATGGTCTACATATTTAAGTATGTTTTCGTAGTGGCCAGTAATGGTCTATTTATATATTCAACACCTTCTTAAGGAAATTTCGTAAGGTAGGTCTTTTGACACCAAATTTTCTTAGCATTTTCTTGCCTAAAAATGAATTTATTTCTCTTTCGCTTTTGAAACTCAGTTTGGCTGGATAATCAATTCTTGGTTGAAATTTCTTTTTTCAAGAATGCTAATCATAGGCCCCCAGTCTTTTCTGGCTTGTAGGGTTTCTCATGCCAAGTCCACTGTTACCCTGATAGGATTCCCTTTGTATGTGACATGCTCCTTTCTCCACTGCATTTAATTTTTTTTTCCAAATTGATTTTGGAGGAGCTTATAAATATGTGTCTTGGGAATTATCATTTTATATATCACAGGAGCTCTCTAAGTTTCCTTACTTTGAATGTTGACCTCTCTAGCAAGGTTGGGGAAATTTTCATGGACAATATTTTCAAATATATTTTCCAAATTGCTTGCTCTCTCTTCCTGTCTTTCAGGGGTTCTAATAAGTCATGGCTTTGGTCTTTTTACATAATCCCATATTTCTCAGAGGTTTTGTTCATTCATTTATATTTCTTTTTTTAAAAAAATGTTTTCTTCTGACTGAGTTGGGGAACCGGTCTTTGAGTTGTGAGATTCTTTCATCAACTTTGGCCTATTACTGCTGTTAATATTTCTGATTGTAATATGAAATTCTTGTAATGCACTATCTAGCTCTGTCTGGTAAATCTGGTTATTTCTTTCAACGGCTATTTCATCTTTCAGCTCTTGTAGTCATTTATTTGATTCATTAGATTCTTGGGATTGTGCTTCAACTTTATCTTAAACCTCAATTTATATGGTTTGTATCTGTGTCCACACCCAATTTCATGTCAAATTATAATCCCCAGTGTTGGAGAAAGGGCCTGGTCAGGGGTGATGGTATCATGAGGGGTGGATCCTTCATCCATGGTTCAGCACCATCACCTTGGTGCCATTCCTGTGATAGAGTTCCCACAAGATCTGGTAATTTAAAAGTTTGGCACCTCCCCAACTTATTGCTTCTGCTCCAGTCATGTAAGTCATGCCTGCTTCCACTTCACACCTTCCACCGTGATTGCACATTTCCTTTAGCTTCCCCAGAAGTAGAAGCTTTTATCCTTCCTGCATAGCTTCAGAACTGTGAGCCAATTAAATCTCTTTTCTTTATAAATTACCTAGTCTCAGGTAATTTCTTATAGCAGCACAAAAAGAAATAATACAGAAAATTGGTACTGAGGCATACCTGATAATATGGAAGCAACTTTGAAACTGGGTAATGGGCAGAGATTAGATAAGTGTGGAGATCTCAGAAGACAGGAAGATGAGGAAACGTCTGTTACTTCCTAGAGACCGATTTAATGGTTATGACCAAAATGTTGGCAGTGATATGGATAATGAAGTCCAGACTAAGGAGATCTCAGATAGAAATGAGAAATTTATTGAGAATTAGAGTAAAGGTCACTTTTGTTATGCCTTAGCAATAAACTTTGTTGAATTGTGTCCCTGACCTATGGATCTGTGGAATTTTGAACTTTAAAGATAATTTAGGATATCTGGTAGAGGAAATTTCTAAACAATAAAGTGATCAAGATGTAGCCTGGCTGCTTCTAGTAACCTATGATATGTGTGAGCAGAGAAATGACCTGAAATTGAAAATTCTATATAAAAGAGAAGCAGAGCATGAAAGTTTAAAAAATCTGTAGCTGAGCTATGTGGTAGAAAAGAAAAGTCCATTTTGAGGGGAGCAATTTCATGCTGCTTAACTAAAAGTAAGACAGGTGCTGATATCCAAGACAATGGGAAAAACGCTTCAAAGGCAGTTTTGTGACAGCCCCTCCCATCACAAGCCTGGAGGCCTAGGAGAAAGAATGGCTTGTTGGGGAAGGCCTGAGGCCCTGCATCATGGCTACGAGACATAAGTCTTGGCAACTTCCACGTGGTGTTAAGCCTGCCAGGGCACAGAGTGCAAGAGTTGAGGCTTGGGAGCTTCTGCACAGATTTCAGAGGATGTATGGAAAAGTCTGGATGTCAAGGCAGGAGACTGCTGCAGGGGTGGAACCCTCACAGAGAAGCTCTACCAGGGCATTGCAGAGGGGAAAGGTGGAGTTGGAGTCCCCACTAGGTCACTGCTTAGTGGAGCTGTGAGAAGAGGGCCACCATTCTCCAGACCCCAGAATGGTAGGACCATTGACAGTTTGCACTGTGTACCTGGAAAAGCCACAAGTACTCAATGCCAGCCCTTAAGAGTAGCTTTGGGAGCTGAACCCTGCAAAGCCATAGGAACGGCATTGTTTAAGGCTTTTGGAGCCCATCCAGTCTGCCCTTTATGTGGCACATGTAGTCAAAGGAGATTATTTTGGAGTTTTAAGATTTCATCATTGCTCTTCTTGATTTTGGACATGCACAGGTCCTGTAGCCCCTTTCTTTTGGCTGATTTCTCCCTTTCACAATGGAATTATTTACCCATTGACTGTACTCTCATTGTGTCTTGTAAGTATTGGACTTGTTTTTGATTTTACAGGCTCATAGGTAGGAGGGATTTGCCTTGTCTGAGGTTAGACTTTAGTCTTTGGACTTCTGAGTGAATGCTGGAATGAGTTAAGACTTTTAGGGACTGTTGGTAAAGGCATGGTTAAATTTTGCAATGTAAAAATGGCATGAGACTTGGGGGGTAAAGTCAAGGAGAAGAATGATATTATTTGTATCTGTGTCCTCACACAAATCTCATATCAAATTGTAATCCCTAATGTTGAAGTGGGGCCTGGTGGGAGATGATTTGATCATGGGGGTGGACCCTTCATAAGCATTCCAGCACAATCACCTTGGTGCTATTCTTGTGATAGAATTCTCATAAGATTACTTGTTTAAAAATGTCACACCTCCCCATTCTCTCTTTTGCTCCTGCTCAAGCCACATAAGATGTGTCTGCTTTCCCTTCATGTCTCCTACTATGATTGTAAGTTTCCTGAGGCCTTCTTAGGAGCAGAAGTTACTATGCTTTCTGTACAGCCTGTAGAACCATGAGCTGTTTAAACCTCTTTCCTTTATAAATTATCCAGTTTCAGGTATTTCTTTATAGCGGAAATATATAGCTATATGTTGACTGGAGTAATACATCGATTATCTTTATTGCTATTTGTGAGGTTTGTTTCCGAGGATAAAACGAAGAAACTGAGGCCAGCACCAAAATAATCCAATGCAAGGGAATTTATTCAGGCTCCCGGGTGAGGTTCTACGGTCCGGACAGGAGGGACCAGAGAAGTCGCACAGACTCCTCTCAGACAGGGGGGTTTTATAGTGAGTCTATTTTTAGACAGTGAGTCTATTTTTAGACAAGGGGTTTTTATAGGGAGTGAAATAGCTCGATTGGTTGTGGGAGAGCAAGACTGCTATTGGGTAAGTTACAAGCCTTGACCTAGGACTTGGCTTGTTAAAACTCGGCTGCTATTGGTTGTTAGGGCTTAGCTGCTATTGGTTATTAAGAAGCTATGTTTGCAACACTTTGTTTGCATACTGGGCTTTTTAAGAGAAGACCAGGCTGTGCAAGCATGCCCGAGTATGTCTGAGCTTGCTCGGGGCTTGTAGAAGGGAAAAAGGGGCGGGGCGGGGGGGTTTGCGTCCGAGCTCCCAGCAAGGCAACCGGCCTTACAGTTATTACTAGATCACACTTTCAAAAGAAAAAGACCTGTAGCCAGAGCAACGGAGCAACTCTGTTTAGGCTTTGGACCCCACCTTTTTTTTTTTTTTTTTAAATTATGCCAAAGGAGATAAAGTGATTAGGATTCACAGGAAGGCTCCTCCAGCCACACAGCTGTGGAGACAGGAAAATAATGGCCACCAACTCTTCCCTGGATTTGTTCAGTACAATCAGGTATTTCTATTCAAAATTAGATTCTCCTTATGTTTTTGATACCACAGAACCCAACTAAATGCTTGGTCAACTAATGGAAAACCAAAGCAGGAAAGTTCAACTGTGCAAACTCAAGTGGAACGGAGTGAAAATGTGTGATGGTTGCCTAATATAAGGATAGGAGGATGAGAAGAAAGTAATAATGCAGTCAGCCTGCGTCCGGCACAAGGGAATACCGCTTCCTCTCACTTTAGGGTGTGAATTCAGTGAGGTTAAAGAAAACTTCAGGGTGACCTTGAAAATAAACAGTAGAAAGGAGTGCAGCTGGTGCCTTTCAATGCTAATAAATGTATGACGTCCTTACCGTGAACCAGTCGCCGTTACAGGTGAGGGAGATAAAACTCCCTGCTCTCTTAGAACTTAACAATCTGTAGAGGGTGGGGAAGACAATAAACTACAAATACATGTCTAATGTGTCAGGTGCTTTTATAAGTGCTCTGAAGAAAAATAAAGCAGGTAACCTTTATGGGGATAAAGAGAAGCAAGAGAGGTTTTTTTTTTTTTATTGTACTTTAGGTTCTGGGGTACAGGTGCAGATCTTGCAGGGTTGTTGCATAGCTACATACGTGGCAAGGTGGTTTGCTGCCTCAATTCCCCTATCATCTATATTTGGCATTTCTCCCCACGTTATCCCTCCCCACCCCCCTATGTCCCTCCCTTAGCCCCCACCAACTGACCCCAGTGTGTGATGCTCCCCTCCCTGTGTCCCCGTGTTCTCATTGTTCGGCACCCGCCTATGAGTGAGAACATGCAGTGTTTGATTTTCTGTTCTTGTGTCAGTTTGCTGAGAATGATGGTTTCCAGATTAATCCAAGTCCCTGCAAAGGACACGAACTCATCATTTTTTGTGGCTGCATAGTATTCCATGGTGTATATGTGCCACATTTTCTTTGTCCAGTCTATCATCGATGGGCATTTTGGTTGGTTCCAGGTCTTTGCTATTGTAAACAGTGCCGCAATAAACATAGGTGTGCATGTGTCTTTATAGCAGAACGATTTATAATCCTTTGGGTGTATACCCAGTAATGGGATTGCTGGGTCAAATGGAATTTCTATTTCTAGATCCTTGAGGAATCGCCATACTGTCTTCCACAATGGCTGAACTAATTTACACTCCCACCAACAGTGTAAAAGTGTTCCTATTTCTCCACATAGGAGAGGCTATTTTATATAAGCCTTCCCCTTGGCGTTAGACTAGCTGAGTGTATGGATAAAAGTGTATAATTTTAAAATTGTGTTTGTTTTAGTTGCTTAGCTGATTGGTTGGTTTTAACTTTGGTTCCATTTTGATTAAGTCAACGTTTCTCTCTCCATCGTCTGGGAGACATGGAGCCATAAACAGTAAAGGGACACAGTGTCTGAAACTAGAAATTGAGCAGAAATCTGACTGCTAGCACCTGAGCAGTCCAGGAAGGGACAGTTGGTATGCGCAGAGAGAGACTGGAGGCATGGGAGGCTGCAAGGATGGCAGAGGCGGCAGCAGCAGGCAGGGTTAGGCTGGAACAGAAACCGTTTGCTCGAGGTTTCTGTACTAGGCTGTTTGCTGGGTTTGGGTAGTTCTGACTCCAACAAGGACTGAGCTGTGAGGTGAGGGCAGCAATGTAAGATTGGCTCACCAGTCGGCTTCCCAAATGAAGTCCCAGCCTGTAGGATCCCTGGTTCTCATGAAACTTTGCCCTAGGATATTATTTTAATTCTTTGACCTGTTATGGACAGGCTGGCATGAGTCTTTGAAGACATACATGCATTCAGTGACTGGGCACAAAGAAGTAACAGTGGATATAGGTAGCAAAGGACATTTTGCTAGTTCATGTGTCATTGCTCAAGTTACAAACTGTGATGGTTAATACTGAGTGTCAACTTGATTAGATTGAAGGATGCAAAATATTGATCCTGGGTGTGTCTGTGAGGGTGCTGCCAAGGAGATGAACATTTGAGTCAGTGGGCTGCGGAAGGCAGACCCACCCTCCATCTGGGTGGGCATCATCTAATCAGCTGCCAGCACAGCCAGAATATAAAGCAGGCAGAAAAACGTGAAAAGGCTAGACTGGCCCAGCCTCCCCGTCTACATCTTTCTCCCGTGCTGGATGCTTCCTGCACTCGAACGTCGGACACCAAGTTCTTCAGCCTTGAGAACTGGACTGGCTCTCCTTGCTCCTCAGCTTCCAGATGGACTATTGTGGGACCCCACCTTGTGATCGTGTGAGTTAATACTTAATAATATTCCTATATATATACAATAAACTCCCCTTTATATATATAGACTCCCCTTCACACACACACATATATATATGTCTTATTAGTGCTGTCTCCTCTAGAGAACCCTAATGTGATTGTGTGAGTTAATACTTAACAAACTTCTATATATACGTATATAATAAACTCCCCTTTATATGTCCTATTAGTTCTGCCCCCTCTAGAGAACCCTGACTAATACACAAAGTATAGAGAGTTTTTTTTTTTTTTTTTTTAAACAGGGTCTCACTTTGTTGCCCAGGCTGTAGAGCAGTGATGTGATCACAGCTCACTGCAACCTGGACCTCCAAAAAAACAAAAGGGCTCAAGTGCTACTTTTTGTTTGTTTGTTTTTTGAGTCGGAGTCTCACTCTGTTGCCCAGGCTGGAGTGCAATAGATGATTTCAGTTCACTGCAACCTCCACTTCTGGGTTCATGCAATTCTCCTGCCTTGGCCTCCTGAGTAGCTGGAATTACAGATGCCCACCACCACGCCCAGCTAATTTTTGTATTTTTAGTAGAGACGGGGTTTCACCATGTTGGCCAGGCTGATCTCAAACTCCTGATGTTGTGATCTGCCCGCCTTGGCTTCCAAAGTGCTGGGATTACATGCGTGAGCCACTGCGCCCAACTCAAGTGCTACTTTTAAAGCTAAAAGCCCCACATAACATGGTAGCACATACTGACACACGCTCCCAAATGCTTGCTTTATGGAAGGCAACTGTAATGACAGTGTTTGCTAATGAATATTTAGCAAGTACAGGACATTTACTGTGACCACCATGATTTAGAGCCAGACACTGCAAATTACATCCTCCATCCCTTGTGAGGCCTGTTCTTCCCCAGGACGTTGATCAGAAAGGCCACTCACTGCTGAGTGCTGAACAGATGGCCTTGGCCCTGGCATCCGACATCCTTGGCTTGAAACTCACTTCTGCTGCTTGTCACCTGTGTGAACTGGAGCGAGTACTTTGATCTTGATCCCCCGCACCAATGTCTGCCTTTGTCTGTTCAGGCTGCTATAAGAGAATACCTTAAACTGGGTGGCTTATTAGCAACAAATGTTTATTTGTTACAGTTCTAAATGCTGAAAAGTCCAAAATCAAGGAGCCAGTAGATTCAGTGTCTGGCAAGTGCCTCCTGGTTCATGGACATCTGTCTTCTCACTGTGTCCTTACGTGGTGGAAGGAGGGAGCGCTGGGGGATCTCTAAGGCAATAATCCTAATCATGAGAGCTCTGTTCCCATGACCTGATCACCTCCCAAAGCCCTCACTTCAAAATACTATTACATTAGGGGTTAGGATTTTAACATCTGAATTTATGGAGGACACATACATTCAGTCAATAGCACAGTGATGTTGCCCTGAGTTTGCTTTGAAAATTCCATGAAACTAACTTTAACTGGAGTAGCAGGAAGTTCTAACAGATCTTAATAGTTATATTATAACGATGTGCTTGGTTGGGCTTCATGCTGGTGGTGGCCAATATCTTACTGCACTTCTCAGTTCTGTGACAAATTTCCTGAGCTACTGTTTTCCAATGATGACAGAGTATTGAGTGCATCCAGTACCTGTATTTACTCATTCAAATGGCATTGCTTTCTTCTTTTTCTTTCCAGTCATTCATTTAATTCCTCAGTATTCTCTTTCTTTTACCCCACTGTGTTTCATTTCAGTCCCCTGGTATATTTCATTTCTTCTTTTAGGTGTCTATAGAATGTCCCTAATTCCAGTTTCTCAGGATTTTTCCAGTTTCTCAGGATTTTTCCATCAGCAACTTTTCTGCTTTTTAAAACCATCAAAGCTTTGATGAAGTAAGAAAATACCAAAATGCAAAATATCCTTTTAAGTAAACAAGTGCATAAAGCGCACAATTCCAGTAAATACAAACTCTGCATTAGTTTCAAAACAGGTAACAAGCTTAATGTTATACTCTTTAGAAATTCTAGCTTAATTTAAAAAATATTAAGTAAATGACTGTTTAGAAACACAGATAGTTCTTATAAATAGTTATGATCTACCTGTTGTCTCCCGTGTCAATATTTGCAAAGTAAAGGGGTGGTTTTCTGGGGGCAATTCTGTGTTCATTGACTAGAAGCATGCACACAAGAGCCCTGGCCCGGCGCTTGGTGCTTGAGGATGTAGGAAGCAGGGGTTCCTCTCATGGCTACTTTGGTCTATTAACTCCTTCTTATTTCGTGCCTAAACTATCTATTGAGAGCCTACACTGTGCAAAGTGCTATGGTAGATAAGTGCAAAGTCATGAAAAAATGCATTCTGTGTGCTCCTAGAACTTAAAATCCCATGAGGAAAAGAAAACATTCATCTTAACACCCTAAGAGAGCTTTGGGCCAGGTGTGATAGCTCAGGCCCATTATCCCAACACTTTGGGAGGTGGGAGTATTGCTTGAATTCAGGGGTTCAAGACCAGCCAGAGCAACATTGTAAGACCCTGTCTCTACAAAAAATAAAAATTAGCCAGGTGTGGTGGTGTGTGCCTGTAGTCCCAGCCACTTGGGAGGCTGAGGTAGGAGGTGGGCGGATTGCTTGAGCCCAGGAATCCGAGGCTGCAGTGAGCCAAGATCGTGCCACCGCACTCTAGCCTGGGCGACAGAGTGAGACGAGACGCTGTCTTAAAAAACAAACAGAAAAAACCCAGTCGGTTCTGACTGGCTATTCACTCTTAGTGTCTTCTGCTCCTTCCTGAAAACAAAACTCTCCTGTTATGGCAATGAGACCCACTTGGAGAAAAGAGAAACACCTGTGTTTTAGAGAACCTGTGGTTACAGAAATAAAGGAGAAACAGCAGTGAAGAGCAGAACAATTTAGGGAAATCAGTCAAACCACACTGCTCCTACCTCAAAACCCAACTCACCAACCCCAGGGCCAGCCCTGCAATCAGCCCCAGCCTCCAAGCCTTCACTGAAACTTGGCAATCACAGACTAAGTTAGCATATTCTTTTGAAAATATAATTGTATTGGAAAAGAAAAGGGGGAGTAAGGACCTATTGATCTCTTGCATAAAACTGGCCTGATAGTCAATAGATTGAACAGACGGAAATGGAGGGGAAGTGAGTATTTTCGTACCATGGTTACTAACGTTGAGGAATTGGATATCTATGATCTGAGGAGCCCAAGTCACTTAAGATGGGAACACAAACTATTTCCTCAGTGGACAGAGTTATCAGGACTCGCTGCATAATGTATGGGGCCACTGCATAATGAAAATGCAGGGCCCCTCGTTGAAAAATTATTGAGAATTTCAAGACAGCAGCAGGAGAGAATTGAACCAAGCCTGGGGCCTTCTATTCTTGAGGCCCTGTGAACTGAATAGACCCATGATGCTGGCCCTAACTATTGTTTTTTCACAGATAGTTGTCACTTACCAATGGAATAACTAGGAAAATTCAAAAGAAGGTGGGATCTGAGCTGTCTTGAAAGACAGGTAAATTTTCCATTTTTGGATGGCATGAATCAAAGACACAGCGAGGATGCAGTTCAGGCTGCATTTCCCTGTTACCAGCTAGACCATGTTTACCGGGGCAGAAGTTGTCATGTGGGAATAAGTCTAGAAGGATGGGTAGAGGACAGATTATGACATTGGGAGGCCATGGGAAACCATTAAAAATTATCTTAGTAATGTTTTTGGAAGATAAATTTGGCAGTGGAATGTAGGATGCTTTGGAGCAGGCCCACTCTAGAGGAAGAAGACCAGTTGCAAGGCTCTTACAGAGTTGAAGGCATTCATTCATCCAGTGGTTATAGCCATGCTATTCTGAAATATTTCCCCCCTTCCCTTCTCCAGGAACTTGAAACTGTTAAATAACATTAACAGTTTGGACTGAGCTCAAACTGGTTTGGACTGAGCTCCTGCACTAGGTTTGGACTGAGCTCCTGCACTAGGCCTGAGAGACCAAACCAAAATGGAATGACTCATGCTGAAGTTTCATGCCACCAAGCCAAAGCTACATTGTCTATCTGACCTTCCCAAAAATCAGGAGAGAGAGAGATAATAGCAAATTCTCAAACAGGCCAGTTTTAGCTGGCACAGTAAGGAAGTTCCTTCTGCTTTCACCTTTACAAGGAAAGCAACTTTGAAAGGACCAGTGCGCATTTTGTTCTCTGATGCCACTTTCCTCACCCCTTTTCTGTCTAGAAAGCTCAAGTCCTCTCCTCTATAGCATATTCTGTAGTGTACCATGAGGGGTTGCCTTATTCTAGAATTGCAAATTATAGCCAGTCAGGATTTTTTTTTTTTTTAAATTTAAGACAGTCTTGCTCTGTTGCCCAGGCTGGAGGACAGTGCCACGATCTCGGCTCACTGCAACCTCCGCCTCCTGGTGATTCTTGTGCCTCAGACTCCAGAGTAGCTGGGATTACAGGTGTGAGCCATCATGCCCGGCTAATTTTTGTATTTTTAGTAGAGATGGGGTTTCACTACGTTGGTCAGACTGGTCTCGGACTCCTGACCTCAGTTGATCCACCTGTCTTGGCCCCCCAAAGCGTTGGGATTACAGACGTGAGCCACCGCGTCCGGCCAGTTAGGATCTGTAAACTAAATTTGTTGTAATTGTGTTTTTTGATGGTATCTGGAGACCACAAAGGGACTCAAAGCACACTGCTGACAACTTCTGAGACCCTCTGAGGAATGAGAGGCGCTGCTGACCCCTTTTAAGCTCGCCTGTCTTCCTCATGGAGCCCTGAGGGTTGTAAATTCCTTTCCGGGCTAACTCTGCACTGAGCTGCGGCCCCCACACCCTACCTCCTGATCTTTTTGGCTTTCAAATCCAGGCTAGTGTGTGCTGTGAGAAAACACATGACCTTGGTCTGGCTACCAAGGGTTAGTGCTGTGAGTACTGAGAGAGAGCATATGACTTTTTGGAGTTTGCAGTGGCTGACAAGTCACTGGCAAGAGTGGATGTTGTGACAGAAACAGGATGGGGTCCTGTAGAGAGGCCTCGGGTGTCTGATGGGGTCTGACAGAAACTGGCAGTAAATGGCAATTCTGCCAGAGGTATGAATTTGACTTTCAGAAATTCTTTGTAGGAATGTTGTACTCTGTCCATTCCCTCTTTTTCCTTGCACACAGATCACTGTGATCACTAACAATAGCTGTGTTGATATTCAAGTCATTGCGGGATTGCTTTTGTGCATGGTGATAGAAATTTATCTTCAATTTCTTAAACATTGCTAATCAGTCATCAATTAACCATCATTTACTGACAAAACAGCTGTATCCTCTCTTATCTGCAGTGCCAACTGCATCATACTGCATGGAGGGGTGTGTTTCTGACTTCCGGATTCCATTTAGTTGGTGTATTTCCTATCTCTGTGTCAATGCTACTTTGTCTTAATTACTCTGTTTTTATAATATCTTATAGTATCTTATCTATTACAACAAATAATTCCCAAATTTCAGTGGCTTAACTGAAAATTTCCCCCATTCCCAAAGATACTGGTTGGTTGGGAGTCTGGGGAGAGCCCTGCTCTGCACAGTCATTCGGGGATCCAGGCTTTTCCATTTAGTGGCTGTACCATCCCCAAAGTCTTCAGGGGCCTTCACTGGATCATCAGCCTCTGGCTGCTGTGTAGGGGAAGAGGGAAACCATTTACACCCACTTTACACTTGCCAGTTCCAAGCACCTGGCCTCATCTAATTTTTAAGCAAGGCTGGAAGTGCCATCTAGTTGTATGCCCAGAGGAAGAAGGAAATGGATTTGGTAAATACACTGTCTGCCATGATGTCACACAGGGACACAAATAGGATATGTCAAAATTAAACATGTAACTAAACTGATCTTACAAAATTTTCTCCTAATCTTAGCCCCTTTTCTCTATTTCCTAGCTCCTTCATTAATTGTACATATATTTGTGGAGGACCTACTAGACTTTTGAGGTAGGCAACCTCTAAGACAGCCCCCAGTGACACCCATTTCCCCCATTCATTCCCTATAAAATTCCTTCCCCTGGAATGTGACCTGAACTTACTGAATTGTTTTTAATGACTGTAATAGGGTTGAAGAGATAGGTGTCACTTTCAAGATTAGGTTATAAAAAGACTGTGGTTTCCAACTTGGCTGCTCTCCGATTCCCTGTCTTTCTCTTTCTGATCACCGGCTACCATGTCATGAGGATATATGGGCAGGCACTGGAGAGAGTTCCATGGCCAAGGAACTGAGGTCAGCCTGCCAAAACATGACTAAGTTTGGATCTTACTGAGATTTCCGAGGCTTGCCAACAGTCACATGACTGAGCTCGCAGATAAATTCTCCAGCCCCAGTTCAGCCTTGAGAAAGCTGCAGGCTTGGGTGACACCTAACTGCAATCTCAAGAGAGACCTTTAGCCAGAGGCACCCAGCTAAGTCATGCCCCAAATGAACGTCTGTTGTTTTAAGCTGCTGAATAGTGGGGTAATTTGTTTTATGGCACTAGATAATCAATGTAACTTTGCATTAATTACTGGGGACAAGAGTTAACAAGACACATTTTGCTTAAGGAATTACCATGTTCTCCCCCCAAGCATGAAATCTTAGGATCACCTTTGACTCCAACTTTTTAAAAAATGAGTTCCCTGTGGAGTGACAAAGTTTGTAGTCCAGTGACCTCCATTATCTCTAACTTCCACATTTGAAGGTAGCGCACACTTAATCCGTTTCTTATCTTGGTACATTTTATCTTTCCTTCCTAATCATCTTACACTGCGTTTGTAGCAAGTAGCCTCTACTCCAATAATGCTTTTTTATTTTTTAAGCAACTATGATATATTGAATAATTTGTATAGCAATACACTATCATATTTTCTGGATGGCAGAATGGGCAGGGTGATCCCTAATCGTGGCTCTGGCATAGATGGCATGAATGACTCTAAGTCTGAAGACCTCTTAAGGAGCACAAGAGAACCATCTCTGGAGGTAACATGAATACAAACTGATTTTCATCAAGCCACTCTTTTGGCTAAAGCATTTTGACTCCTCGTGACTCCAAGAAAATTGCATTTGTGTGTGTGTGTGTGTGTGAGTTGGTGTTAGTTTAATCTTTACTCACTTTGAGAAAGGTGAGTCTTTTGTTCCATAAATAAGAAGGGAGGAAACACAGGCATCAATAAAGGGTGATTCAAGGAAAAAAATGGTATTCATTTTTATTTGTTTTTTATTTTGGTGACAGGGTCTCACTAGAGTACAGTGATGCTATCATAGTTAACTCTGGCCTCAAATTCCTGGGCTTGAGTGATTCTCCCACCTGAGTCTCCTGAGTAGTTGGGACTACAGGTGTGTACCACCACACCTGGATAAATTTTTTTTAAGAAATGGAGGCACACTATGTTGCCTAGGTTGGTCTTGAAGTCCTAGGATCAAGTAATCCTCCAGTCTTGGCCTCCTAAAGTGTTGGGATTCCAGGCATGAGCTACTACCCTCAGCCAAACTATAGTTTTAAGTGAGCTTTGCCAGAGAGTGATTACATCAATTACTATTCAGCAAGAATTTACAAAATTCTTTCTGTATGTCAGACAGGGGGGAAAAAAGCAACATCAAGGGTTTCTGTTCCTGAAGAATTCATAAGTCAGTGGAGAAAGGAACAATAAACAAATGGTTACAATGCAATAACTGAAGAGTTAAGGAAACTGTTATCAGTGAGATTGATTAGAATGACTTTGCTTGCAAGTGGCCTGGACAGATTTTATAGTTAATTGATTCCGCAGCTCAACAGTATCACCAAAGACCTTGGAATTTTTTCCCAACAGCTTTATTAGGGAGTAATTTTTATATAAAACAATTTGGTGATTTTTAAGTGTTTAATTGATCAAGTTTTAAAATATATACAGACAGATTACCACCCCCACAGTGAAGATACAAAACATCCAAGCAAGTTTCCTCATAGCAACTTATAATCAATTTTCTATCTCCAACCCTTGTCCCAAACAACTCACTTTCTGTCATTATATTTTTGTCTTTTATAATATAATGCCATATAAATTAAACCATACTGTATGTAGTATTTTGGGGCTGGCTTCTTTTACTTAGCATGATATTTTAAAAAATTCATTCATGCAGCTGTGTGTATCAGCTGTCATTCTTATTTATTGCAAAGTAGTATTTTTTTCAATGGATATGCCACAGTTTGTTTTTTCATTTACTTCTTGATAGACATTTGGGGTGTTTCCAGTTAAGGGCTAAGTGAATAATGTAACTATGTACATTGTATACCAGTGTTTTTGTAGACATATGTTTTTATTTCTCTTAAGTATGTACCTAGAAATGAAATTGAGTGATCATATGATAAGAGGATATTTAACTATATAATAACCTGACATACTGTTCCAAAATGGCTGTACCATTTTCCATTCACAATTCCCAGCAGAAACGTGGGAGTGTTCTAGTTGCTCCACATCTTCACCAGCACATGGTGTTGTCCGTCTTCTTAGTTTTTGTCATCCTAGTGTGCATACAGTTGTAGCTCGTTGTTTTCATTTGCATTTCCCAGGTAACTAATGATGGTGAGCATCACATAATATAGCATCTTTTGTGAAGTATCTGTTCAAATCTTTTGTTCATTTTAAAACTGGGTTGTTTGTCTTATTATTTAGAAGCAAGATTCTTAATCTGTTTAGATATCTTCTTTATCAGATATTCATATTTGTTTTATTAATATTTTCTCCAAGTTCCTTTTTATATATTTCTTGCCTTTTAATTTTTAATGGTATCTTTCAAAAACCAAAATAAATCTAACTTACCATTTTTTTCTTTTACAGTTTATGCTCCGTCTGAGATCTTTGCCTACCATGAGATCATGATTTTCTCATTTGCTTTGTGGCTTTAGCTCTTCCTTTTGGGTACAGGAACCATTTTGAGCTAATTTCTGTGTATGGTGTGAGCTAAAGGTTAAGGTTCATTTTTTTTTTTAAATATGCAAACATCCAGTTGTTAAGACACCATTTGTTGAAAGGACTGTCCTTTCCCCCATTGAAATGCCTGGACAACTTTGTTGAGGATCAATATGAGGTCTATTTCAGGGCTTTCCTGTTCTGTTGGTCTATATGTCTAATCTTCTGCCAGCACTGCGTTACCCTGAACATTTTTGGTTAATATTAAGTTATGTGATAGAATCCAAGGCCTAAGCTTTTCTTTTTAATGGGAAGATTTTTCCATTACAAATTCAATTTCTTTGGTTGATAGAGATTTATTTACATCCTTTTTTACTTTGAGTCAGTTTTGGTAATATGAGTCTTTCAAGGAATTTTTCATTTCATCTAAATTACCAAATTAACTAATATTATGCTGTTAATAATATTCCCCTATTATCCTTTTTATGTCTATAAAATCATTAGCAATATCCTCTCTTTTATTACAATTACTGTTAACGTGTATTCTCTATGTTTTCTGGGTTTTAGGTGCTGCAGGAGCTGGGGCCTGGAGAAGATGAGAGCCCTGCAGAAGCCTAGTGCTGGGCACACCGCCCACACATCAGGAGCTCAGTTCTGGGGAAGCCATGCACATCAGGAGCATACCAGAACAGAAGGAAAAACTCTTCTCTTCCACGTGCCCCCTACTGACATAGCTTAATATCAAGCTACATATCAAAGAAAACGTGTTTAAAGGGCTCAGATCCATTTTCACAGAGCTGGCAAAAAGGGTGAATTTGGAGCTGAGAGGCAAAAACATCATAAACATACACAAAGTAGTTTGTTAGGCAACAAAAGCTAACTGATGGAGATGTGTTTCAGACCTTCGAGTTTATCTTCTAAGTCTTTTAACCTGTTTACATTTTTTCCATCTCTTTATCTTTCTGTGTTATACTCTGGGATAGTTCTTAAAGATTTAAGTCTTTTCTTAGTAAGTCCAATCTGTTGTTAACCTAGCAACTGAATTTTAAATTTCAAAAAATATATATTTTTATTTCTAGAGAAGCTATATGGATCTTCTCACATAGTCCTATTTTTTTTTTTTTTCTGAGACAGAGTCTCACTCTGTTACCCAGGCTGGAGTGCAATGGTGCGATCTCGGCTCACTGCAACCTCCGCCTCCCAGGTTCAAGCGATTCTCCTGCCTCAGCCTCCTGAGTAGCTGGGATTACAGGCACGTGCCACTGCGCCCAGCTAATTTTTGTATTTTTAGTAGAGACGGGGTTTCCACATTTTGGCCAGGCTGCTCTCGAACTCCTGACCTTGTGATCCACCCGCCTTGGCCTCCCAAAATACAGTCCTATTTTTAAATGATGATGCCTTTTGAAAATATAATTTTAAAGAATGGTTTTACCAGGCCATTTCCAGTTCTATTGCACTCTCAAGTTCTTGCTAATCTTTCTGTTTATTGTGTCTCTGGTGAATTGTTTCTTCCTGTGGTTTATAATTTTTGTTTATGAGCTCATTTCTTTAGGATTTTTTTTTCCTGAGAAAGTCACTTGTATTTTCAACTAAGAAAATATCTTTGGGAAGTATTTTATATTTTATTCTGCTAGATAAGCAGAGATTTCACCAGTGTGAGACTAATTTTCATATTAAAATTTTAGCTTGGAAATTTTCACAAAATGGAGGCACTACAAATTTTGACTCCATACCTCTGCATAATGCAGATTTGGAACTTCAATATTTCACTGGGAATCTCTTTCCTTCCAGGATCCTGGCTAGGGTACACTTTATTGTTGTTTTTCTTGGGATAGTATAGAGTTTCTTTATCCCTTTTTCATTGAAAGGATAGCTTCTCCAGAGCCTTAGTTTATTTGGGAGGTCTCAGTTCCAGCTCTTTGCCTCATGTGGGACCAGGATGACATCTCCTGCCTTTACATGTGTATTAAAATCCCTCTCCTAGCCTTTGAGGCCTAAATGCAATTCTAATTCCTGACCTCATCCCAATATCTGAGACCTCAAGTTATACATTTACTACTCATTCTGATATTAAGTTCCTTCTTTGTTTCTGGTTCCTGAGCTTTTAAGCTCAGCTATGCATTATAAATAATTTTGCTGTATTTTACAGAGTGTTTCTATGTGTTTGTGGGGAGATACGATAGAAAGAGAGTAGAATCTGCATTAGCTAAGTATGCCATGTTTCTGGGACCTGAGTTTTAGCTCTTTCATCATTTTAGAATTTACAACTGAGTATTTTAAGCGACAGAGAAACATGATAAAATTTATTTTATAACAATTCTGGTAGACCTAAGAATGTATTGTGGAAGAAAGTGATTCATGACTTGGGGGTCAGTTAGAATGTAATAGCAACAGCACTTTTTTTTTTTTTTTGAGACAGAGTCTCTCTCTGTCACCAGGCTGGAGTGCAATGGTGTGATCTTGGCTCACTGCAACCTCTGTCTCCCAGGTTCAAGCAATTCTCCTGCCTCAGCCTCCCAAGTAGCTGGGACTACAGGCATATGCCACCACACCCAGCTAATTTTTGTATTTTTGGTAGAGACGGGGTTTCACCATGTTGGTCAGGATGATCTCAATCTCCTGACCTCGTGATCTGCCTGCCTCAGCCTCCCAAAGTGCTGGGATTATAGGCGTGAGCCAATGCGCCCGGCTAACAGCCAGTTTTTAAATGATGAGGACGTAAAGAGTCTTTCTTCTCCCTACCCTACTCAAATGGAGTCCTTGTCCTATAACTGTGCAAGAAAGAGTGTGAACTGTCATGGTAAAGGGAGGCTTAAGGAGGAAATGACAGCTGCTCCTATCTTTGAAGCATGGAAAGGAATTACTTAGATGGTGTGAAGAAGAAAGAGCCTTCCTTTTGGGTAGAAAGGCACAGGGTGAAGGCAAGAAAAGAGCAGTGGTAGGAATGCAAGAAACTCATGAAAGGACTGGGGAGGAAGGCAGCTGGACCAGAGTGGAGGGGCCGAGCAGGGGCCAGTGGAAGGCAGTTGGAATATTCAATTGGAAGCAGCATGGGAATGGTGTTTTTTGTTTTCATTTTTGTTTTTTTGAGATGGAGTTTCACTCTTGTTGCCCAGGCTGGAGTGCAATGACACAATTTCGGCTCACCACAACCTCTGCCTCCCAGGTTCAAGTGATTCTTCTGCCTCAGCCTCCTGAGTAGCTGAGATTACAGGCATGCACCACCACGCCCAGCTAATTTTGTATTTTCAGTAGAGACAGGGTTTCTCCATGTTGGTTAGGCTGGTCTTGAACTCCCAACCTCAGGTGATCTGCCTGCTTCAGCCTCTTAAAGTTCTGGGCTTACAGGCGTGAGCCACTGCACCCAGCCAAGGGAAGGGTGTTTAATCTTCCTGCAGGTATTCTCACTATTGGTGATTAGTAATCACATTTTTGCAAGCACTGCACTGGGCTTTTCCAGGGCTGAAGCCTATATATATATATTTAGTTTAGAGTGACATATAAAAGAAGTTGAGTCCAAAAATGTAGTTGTCCCAGTTTTCAGATCATCCAAATGTTGTGCTGCCATGACGACTGCGTTTCAATTTCAGAAACAAAGTAAATGTTCAGCGCTTGATTTAAATCATCTGCTTCTGACTACATCAAAACAAACAAACGGTTGGTTTGCATGCTACCAGCTGCTATTTTTTTCTTGATTTTAAGATTATTTGGTAAAGGGTAGGATACAGATGGATGTTTGATTTGCTTTATATTTTAAAACCTGAGATTCATTTTACAGTTGTAGACCATGTGGGTATTTAGAGGGAAACGTTAGGATGCTTCCTTTATTTTACCCCTAAAAGTTGCAAAGCCAAAATTATATCCATGGAATAATGTTTCACAAACATGCTTCTCCCCACAATGATCAAATATTTTGGAGGATTTGAGTGACTGTCACATCTGTTGAAGATAGGCGACTCAGTAACCTACGGCACATGCAGAAATGGAGGAACAGATCAGGAGACAATGGCTTTACCAACCACAGCAGCACAAGAAGCCAGGGAAAATAAATGCCTTCTGTTGTTTCTTTTTAAAATGCCGAGAATTTACAGAGTAGCTCACTTTTCGGCTGACACTGTTTTGGCTGTTTATCCTTTCTCCTTAAGAGTCTGATGAGCGATAACCTTTTGAATTAATTTTTGTATATGGAATTCCAATAAAATATTCACATAATAACTTTCAATTCACAGACTACAGCGGGATGAGTGCCTATTACTGTGACAGGCACTGACTTCATACCCAGCCAGTGGCCAGGAAAAACGGATGCACGTGTGAAACTACAGTAGATAGCCCTGATCTAACACATCTGGGCATACTCAGCACCTGACCTAGTGTCTGACGGAGGATAGGCACTCAACAAAGCTTTGCTGAATGGTTGAATATACATGTGAATGAATACATAAGAAGGTAGGATAGAGCAACGAACACTTATATTTAGAAAATGGAGTATGCAATGGGGGCTGTGATAATAGAGTATACAACGGGGGCTATGAATTGAGTGAAACTATTATCTAGAAAAACATTTTGAGCAAAGTGGAGGGAATCTAAGTTTACTTCACCTCCTCAGGTGGGAAAGGTAAATTTATTTAAACATCTGTAGTTTCCAGCTTTTTCTTTGTGTCCTGTGCTCTGCCTTCATTTGTGGTGGAACTCGATGGACCTGGCAGCTCCATAGATCACAGCATATTCAACAGTTGGGTCCAGAGTCCCCTACATCTGGAAGCTGGAACAGACCCTCTCCACACTCTGGGAGCCCTCATGGAGGCAGGTAGTTGGCAAGGCTAAGGGCGGCAGTGTGGGGTGATTTATTAGAAAGTCAAGCCTGGGCTGGGTACGGTGGCTCATGCCTGTAATCCCAGCACTTTTGGAGGCCCAAGGTGGGTGGATCATGAGGTCAGGAGATCAAGACCATCCTGGCCAACATGGTGAAACCCTGTCTCCACTAAAAGTACAAAAATTAGCCAGGTGTCGTAGTGGCATGCCTGTAGTCCCAGCTACTCAGAAGGCTGAGGCAGGAGAATCTCTTGAACCCAGGAGGCAGAGGTTGCAGTGAGCCAAGATCATGCCATTGCACTCCAACCTGGGTGACAGAGCAAGACTCGGTCCCAGAAAAAAGAAAGTCAGGTCTGGAGGCACATGAGGATGGTCAGCGATGGTAGACAAGACAGCTGGGAAGAAAGAGTGACCATGCAGTTCAGTAAGAGTACAGATGAGAGATGATGAAAACCTGGGTCAGGATGGCGCCCCCAGGGATAGAGGGGAGAGACATGGGAGACGGTGGGACTGGTGACTGCTGGGACACCAATGAGACAGAGGGAGGGTCAGGATGAAGGCCAGCTCCGAGTTTGGGTGATAGGCAGCTTGTGATGCGGTCACCCAACCTAGCCACGGCCAGAAGTGGAGAGCACTGGGTGGGAGTGGGGAGCCACCACTTCATCCAGTCACAAAACCGTGCTTCATGACTCATGCCTCCAAACCTCACTGAAGCCTCCCTGCTGAACTTACAAGTCCTTTGTAAAGAAAAAAACTTTTTTTGGGGTTGTTTGTAAATGTAGTTGTGCCAAATGTTTATCTTTTTAAAAAGCTGTGCCGCACCTGGCTCCCTCCCTGCTGCTGGGGCACCCCCGCGTGGGTGGTATTGCTGGAGCCCTGAGCACTGCGGCTCCCTACAGCAAAGGTGGGCTCCTCCCTCCCTCCACGCTGCGGCCCACGGCCTGGATTCAACCCATTGGCTGCTAGGATGGTTATGTTACATGTCAACTTGGCTAGGCCATGGTACTCAGATGTTTGGTAAAGTGCTGGTCTAGAAATTACTGTGAAGGTATTTTTTAGATGAGATTCGCATTTAAATCAGTAAACTTTGAGTAACGCAGATTACCCTCATAGTGTGGGTGGGCTTCATCCTATCAGTTGAAAATCTTAAAGGAAAGGCTGATGTTCCCTTAAGTAGGAATCTATTGGAATTCTGCCAGTAGATGACTTTCAGACTCCAGCGACAGCTCCTCTTCCCTGGGTCTCCAACCTGTTGGCCGACTTCCTCTCTCTTTCTCTGTGCTATCGATTGCCTGTGTTAATAGGGAGAACCCTAATACAGACACACTCACCAAGTTCTTGAAACCAGCTGGAGGAATGCATAGGCGAGAGGACGCATTCCCAGTAGTTTCAGCAGAGTAAAGGGCCAGCATTGTGACTTTTGTGAGAACATTTTGGATGGGACTACTAAGAATCAATTTGCCCCCTTCATAAGTAAAATGAGGACATAAAAACCATAAACAAGTTGCTTTGGTCACTGTCATCCCAGGCAAGTCCCCTAGGCCTCTCCTTGATTCAATAAACTCTCAACAGCCTTCTGATAAATTCTTTCATTTAAAAAAAAAAATGTAAAATAGAGTTAGCGTGTGGTGGCTCACAACTGTAATATCAACACTTTGGGAGGCCAAGGGGCAGATCATTTGAGGTCAGGAGTTTGAGACCAGCCTGGCCAACATGGTGAAACCTCATGTCTACTAAAAATACAAAAATTAGCTGCGCATGGTGGTGTGTGCCTGGTAGTCGCAGCTACTGTGAGAAGCTGAGGCAGGAGAATCACTTGAACTCGGGAGGCAAAGGTTGCAGTGAGCCGAGATCACGCCACTGCCCTCCAGCTTTGGTGACAGAGTGAGACTCTCTCTCTCAAAAAAAAAAAGGCTGAGTGTGGTAGCTCACGCCTGTAATCCCAACACTTTGGGAGGCCAAGGCGGGCGGATCACGAGGTCAGGAATTCGAGACCAGCCTGGCCAATATGGTGAAACCCTGATCTCTACTAAAAATACAGAAATTAGCTGGGCGTGGTGGCGGTCCCAGTTACTTGGGAGGCTGAGGCAGGAGAATCGCTTCAACCTGGGAGCAGAGGTTACAGTGAGCCAAGATCACGCCACTGCACTCCAGCCTGGGTGACAGAGCAAGAATCAGTCTCAAAAAAAGAGTCAGAGTTAGTTTCTATTGCTTGCAGTAATGAGCCCTGTACAGTAGTAACATATGTTCATTGTTGATGAATTGCAAACCCCAGAAAAGTACAAACGAGAAATTTATATACAAGCAGATGCAACTAATTTAAATACTTCTCCTTACAGACTCTTTGATACATGTTTTAGACAATTGCATTCGTATGTGTATGGTGTTTTATCCTACTTGTCATTAACCACTGATGGTCCTACTGACACGCTTGGTCCTGTTTCAGTCGCCTTGATGTACACTTCCTGCTCACGACTTCCTGCGTCTTCGTTATTTTCTTTGCATCTCTTGTCTTGTGGGATATCTGCTATCTTTTATTTGCTTTCATCTCCGATAGTAGTTTGGACACAGATTTTTTTAAAGACTAAATGAGGTTACCTTTAGGTTTACGAGCTACGTGCTTAAATCAATTTCTCCCATTATTAAAGTTAAGAACAACTTTTGCCCTTAGGTATAGAACCCGCTTCCCTTCACATGCTCTCTTTTTTAGTTTGTTATTTCTAAAATATGTCAAGTATTTGCTTATATAGATCTTTTTCAAGAGTTTTATTTCTGTATCAGTTTTGAAACCATATAGGAAAGAATTATGTGTATGTTCAATTGACTTCAATACTGATAGCATGACATTCCTATTCTTTGAGTGATGTTTTCAGGAAGGTGTAGGATGGTATATTTTTTGAGCCCTTACCTACTTAAGACCATCTTGGCTACATTCCAAGACAAGTTGGTCTGCTCAGAGAAGTGTTGTCAGGCTATTCATGGGGACTTCTAATTGAGGTGAGTCAGAAACTACCTTCTCTCCAGCCATCCATTACTGTGCTGGTTCAGGTACCCGGGAGGTATGGTTCACAAGGGTAATTTTCAACCCAGCCTAATCCACTTCAAAGCAGTGGAAATTCCCCCATATTCTGGAACATGGCTTTCTCCCCTCTCTAATGTCCAGGGGTGTTGCAAGTTCATCGAGTTTTGTGTACACTCACAGGTATTCTAGTGGAAAGTTGAGGGGGGCCCGTCACGCAAGATCTGGAGTCTGCTACCATATTGACCCTCAAATGCTGGCACTATTTTGTCAGCTCTTCTTACTTTCGTAGTCCTATTTTCAGTAGCTATTTTAGGTCCTCTTCATCTGTATTAGTCAAACTACTTTGGTTGCAGGTAACTGAAAGTAACTTGAATTAGCACAAACACAAAAAGGAACTATCCTATAATAACACAGGAAAGTTTCATGGACCCCAAGGGTAAAAACGTTATTACTGGGTTCCAATGGGGAAGTGGAAAGTTCTTGGGACTCTGTTTCTTATTTCTGTTTCTCCCTGCAGTGCTTTCTGAAGATTCACAGCAACAGCTGACATCTACTGAGTACTTAGCCTATGCCATGAGAACCCTCAGAGAAAGGGATTTTAAAGAATCACCTGCACTCTACGCATAAGGAAAGTCAGACACTGAGAAATTGAGTCTCCCCACTGTCACCCCATTAGGAGGCTGCAGGCACAAAATTTGGAGCTCAGCAGCCTGGTTCCAGAGGTGACACCCTGAAGCTCTTCCATACACAGATGGGTCCAGATTGGACACCCCTCAGAGTTGCCCCTCCGCAGCCCTCAGCGTCTGTTTGAACACCTTCAATAGCAGCTGCGGAGGGCGGAGGGGAAGATGAGGACTGCACTGGGGCAACCTGAACGAAGCAAATCTTTCCCTATCTTGAACAAACATCTGCCTCTCTGAGAATATTCCCATTGGCCAAGTGTCTGTCCCCTGGGGCCACCCTGAGCCCTTCCAAACCTCAGTGTGCTCAGCTGCCTTTGAGGTATTTGAGGACTGAATGTTGCAGATGCTTTGGGCTTGGCAACCTCAATTCCCTCAACTGTTCCCCCAGGGATTTTTTTAAAAGGGCCCCATCATGCTGCTTCCCACCTTCACAACATGCCTCAGATGGTGCAAGCCACCTTCGATAGAACAAGCAGTTATTTCTCTCAGAGCACAGGTTCTTATCAGACACAACAGCCATCTCCTTCTCACAATGGATCTTCTGTGGGCTTTTTTTTTCTTAAGTTTTTTGAGATGGGGTCTCACTCTGTTTCCCAGGCTGGAGTGCACTGGTGCGACCATGGCTCACTGCAGTCTTTACCTCCCTGGCCAGGGGATCCTCCCACCTCAGCCTCCTGACTAGCTGGGATTACAGGTGCACACCACTGCGCCTCGCTAATTTTTGTATTTTTTTTTGTAGAGACAGGGTTTCACCATGTTGCCCAGGCTGGTCTCAAACTCTTGGGCTCAAGAGATCCTCCTGCCTGAGCTTCCCAAAGTGCTGGGATTACAGGCACAAACCACTATGCCTGGCCCACAATGGAGATTTCATAATGTCTCCTCTATGTGCAGAAATAAAAGCTACCCATACACATAACTTAAAAACACACATAATGTCTCAATTATAAAATTAAGGAGGAATAAAAGAGAAGTCATTATGAAAAAAATATGTAATATATAAATGCTCAGGCACAGCTACTTTGGAAAACATATGAAACAATGTTTGCACCTGCTTATAATGTTTGGTTTCACAAGCAGTGCTGAAGATCAGAAGCCCATCTGTAGAAACAGTATAGAAAATGAAAGAGTAAAGGGAGGAGTATGCACTAGAGTAAACAGCAGGCCAAAATTATGCTACAGGATGCAAGAAAGAAGATAACCTTACCCGAAGTCATAATATATGCCCAAGGAAAGGTACATTGTCAGAAATGGGCAAGTGTGAGAGCCTCACAGGTCAACTCAGAGCTCACCTACAAGTGTAGTGTCAAAATAACTTCCTGCCTTTTGACATGGGACAGTGTTGTGACTGAGAATGGCCAAGATCATATCTCCTAGATGGAGCTCCTTAATTCACACAAGAGAAAGCTTTGGAGATGTAGGCTTCCATGGTCAATGGGGCAGACAGAATGGATTGGAAAGAGAGAGTGAAATGAGGGCTGGGAGGCTGTGGTGGACCTCTGGAGACAGCATCTGACTGAGAAACCGTAGGCAGCTAAGGAAAGAGTCATCACAGTATGCAATTTCACAATGTGTTTCTTACCACTGAGTAACAAAAGTAATATACATTTGATAGCTATCATAAAATGTTTTACTTATTTTCAGACAGGGTCTCATTCTGCCATCCAGGCTGGAGTGCAGTGGTATAGTCACAGCTCACTGCAATCTTGACCTCCTGGGCTCAGTCAGTCCTCTCACCTCAACCTCCCGAGTAGCTGGGACTACAGGCTCGTGCCACCATGCCCAGTTGATTATTTTATTTTATCTTACTTTTTTTGCAGAGACAGTTTTGCCATGTTGCCCAGGTTGGTCTCAAACTCCTGGGCTTAAGCAATCCGTCTGCCTCAGCCTCCCAGTGTTGGGATTACAGTTGTGAGCTCCTGCACCCAGCCTATAAAGCATAACAACTCTTTTAAAGTATTTAATGTATCTCTGCTAATTTCACAGTTTTCTGGTTGTCAGTTAAAATGGGACTCAAAGCTCTGTTACATGGTTGCATACGGAAGTTGCAAAAGCAGAGTGGTAGAGGTACCTGCTTGGCTGCTCAAATACCGTGGGCAACATTGTTATAGGTGATCTTATTTTTCCAAAATAGTGACCACCTTCTTAGTAGAGCTTTAAACAAGATGGAGTACAAACTGCTCTCAATTTACATGGCAGTTGTATTCCTGGAAAATTCAGCAAATGTGAAAATTGTGAAAAAATATTTTGTATTTCTATGTAAAATGGAGTTCTTAGGTGGAGATATTCAGGAGAAGGTTTCCCCCATCATGAATACCTGTAGGATGCTTGAAAAGCGTGGAGACTTGGGGCAATTCTTTATCTCATGGGCTGTCCACACTATAGCAGTTACATGGTTTGTGTCCTTGCTCAAATCTCAACTTGAATTGTATCCCCCAGAATTCCCTGGTGTTGTGGGATGTACCCAGTGGGAGGTCATTGAATCATGGGGGCCAGTCTTTCCCTTGCTATTCTTGTAATGGTCTCACAAGATCTGATGGGCTTATCAGGGGTTTCTGCTTTTGTTTCTTCCTCATTTTCTCTTGTCACCACCATGTAAGAAGTGCCTTTTTTCTCCCACCATGATTCTGAGGCCTCCCCAGCCATGTGGAACTGTAAGTTCAACGAAACCTCTTTTTCTTCCCAATCTCGGGTATGTCTTTATCAGCAGTGTGGAAACGGACTAATACAAGCAGTCTAGCATCTCTTCTAGCATCTCTAGTCCCCACCTACTAAATTCCAGTAGTGCCCTCCTTCTCCAGTAATGTGACAATAGAAAAGTGTCCCCACAAAGTTGCAAATAGCCCTCAAGGCTGATGTTGCCCCAAGGAGACCCACTGGGTGAGAGTAATTGATTGAATCCTCTTCTCTAGGATTCAGGTAAGCATGCATGTACACATATCTCTCCACACACACATGCAATTCGAGTTTAGAGAATCACATGGTTTGGCTCTGGGTCCCCACTCAAATTTCATCTCAACTTGTAATCTGCACGTGTCAGGGGAGGGACAAGGTGGGAGGTAATTGGATCATGGAGACAGTTTCCCCCGTGCTGTTCTCATGATAGTGAGTGAGTTCTTAAGAGAGCTGATGGTTTAAAGTGCAGCACCTCCTTGTTCTTGCACACTGTCCCCCCTGCTGCCTTGTGAAGAAGGTGCCTGGTTCCCCTTCACCTTCTGCCATGACTGTAAGTTTCCTGAGGCTTCCTAGCCATGGTTCCTCTTAACCCTATGGAACTGTGAGTCAATGAAACCTCTTCTGTTCATAATTACCCAGTCTCAGGTAGTATTCTTTATAGCAGCATGAGAACTGACTAATTCAGAGAATGAACCAGTTCTGAATGTGTTTCTTGAGCAACCATTCTATTCTATTTTTCATATACCATTTTTCTAGCCTTAAAAACATCATAAAATACATACAACACACATTTATCATTTTAAGTGTACAATTTAGTGGCATTAAGTGCATTCACATTGTTGTGCAACCATCACCACCATCCATTCCTGGCTTTTTAATATTTGAAATGTATTCAAGCTTAGAGAAAGGTTGTAAAAATAAGCCACTTAAGAGTACATTGCTGCTATGATATCCTGTATCACCCCTGAATACTTTGGTGTGAAATTTAAGAACAAAGACATTCTCCCAAATAACCACAGTACAGCCATCGCAATCAGGAAATCAGCATTGAGGAAGTACAATCAGCTAGTCATAAGACCATGTTCAAATGTCACCAATTATCCCAATAATGTCCTTTATAAAAAAGGATCCAGCCTAGGATCGAGCATTACATTTCTTCTCATTTCTCTTCGGTCTTCATTCAGTCTAGCACAGTTCCTCAGTTTATCCTTGACTTTCAGGATCTTGACACTTTTAAAGATTACAAACCAGTTGTTTTCTAGAATGTTTCTCAGTTTGGGTTTGTCTGGTGTTTCCTTATGATTAGATTCAGGCTATGCTTTTTTGTAGGAATATCACAGAAACCATGGCAAGTTCATCTCATTGCACCCTCACAGGTGGTATAAAATTTCCATTTATTTCATTACAGATGATATTAACTTGGATCACTTAATTAGAGTGTTGCCTTCTGGGTTTTCCTCCCTTTTTTTCTTTTGATGCTAATAAGAGTATGGTAAGGAGGTACTTTGAAACCATGAAAATATTCCATCCCTCATTAAATGTTCACCCACTAATTTTATTATCCACTGGTGTTCGCTGGTTGCATTAATAATTACTGGGTTGTCAAATGCCGATTTTCTAATTCCATCATTCCCTGTACATTTATTAATTAGCATTTTGCTGGAAGGAAAAGCTTTCTTTTCTGCACACTTATTTCTTGTGTCATCTCATTGCATCAGCATAGACTTCTGGATTCCTATTTTATTTAGTGGGCTATCATCCTTATTATGTTACTTATTTTGGTGCCTAATTGTCCTGAATTTGTCCAGTGCGAGGTCCATCAAACTGGTTTCTATGAGCTTTTAACATGTTTCTGTCCTTCTTGAGCACTTCCCTATTTTCTGGCACAAAAACATATTCTAGGCCTATCTTGTATTTTCCCTGCCCTAACCCTAGAATCAGTCATTTCCCCAAGAATCCTGGAATCCTTTTAGTAAAGAATGATATTTAGAAACCAAGATCTAGACTCCAGGTGTGCACATTGTTAATTGGTATCACTGCTTTCAGTAAGAGTTAGAGATATCTATTATTTATATAAAAATAGAGCTATAGATTTATCTATCTACACACACACATTCAACCACATATGTATTAGACATTTACATTTGTTTTCATTTCTTTATATGTCAAAGCATATACTTAATTTTATTACTATTGTGTATATTGAAGCTGTGAATTCATACCAAATACTTCCAATTCCAAATCTAACAACAGAGGGTTAATTCTAGTTTTTTTCTTTCCAATACTTTATATTAGCCTCCCAGACATCGATGGCAGTGGAGGCTAGTGGACAGGAAGGAAGGGTGCTTCCTAACAATTTAAATTCAATTTTTGTGTTATTTTAAATTATTTAACTTCAATTAGAAATTATTTGCATACTTTACATTTACAGAGCACTTGCTATGTGTCAAGTACTGTGGGCCTTTACATGCATCATCTCATTTAATTCTTGCAACCATTCTCTAAGGTGCATAATATTATTCCTTTATCCATTTTACAAAGGAGGCAACTGAGGCTTAGAAAGGTTATACAGTAGGAGCACAGGAAGAGAAACTGATGTGTTTCACTCTAATAATCATCATCTTTGATAGTAATTTAAAAATTTTTAAATATTTATAATATATAATACCTCCTGGATATGTATTAGGTGTATATCAGCAAACAGATTTTTATCTCTGTCCTTTGAGTTTATATTTTTTTCTGGTGAGCAATATAAAACAGCTGAGCTTACTATGTACTCTCCTTTATGGAGTGCAGCCATTTAATTAAATCCCTGAATTATCATCAGTACCTAGAATAATGCTTGCTTGTAATAGGTACTCAACAAATAGATGGATGATCAATACATCTACGCAGCATGTAATGACAATGAAGTAAACAGGGTGCCACTAAAACATGGTTCTTTTCCTTCATTGACATACAGGAGGCCACACTTCTTTGCCCCCTTGCGGTTAGGTGGGATCATGTGACCAGTTCTGGCCAAAGGAAAGTGAGCAAAGATGACTGTTGAGAAGCCCCAGTCTCCCTTGTCCTGCTGGGGCAAGTTCCAGTTGGCACAGCCACCAGATGGGGGCCTCTGGCAGCCTGGCTCCCACCCAGTCTATCTCCCACTCTTCTCTCACTGCCTTGCTGACCAACAGTAAAGTTTTTGTGAGAGATGAACTTTTTAAAGCTACTGAGGTTCTCAAGGTTAACATGTCTGCATCGTAGCTCTCTTCTCTAGCTTTACAGATCCCATTAAATTTTCAAAAGCTATACTCCTTACTAAGAGTCCAAACACCATTCCATTTGCAGTGTAAGCAAATGCCATGTATAAGATTTATCAAATAAACAGTATTGCAAGCATATTTATATTGAAGGAAGCACTGAAGAAGACAGGAACAAAAATTAAGAAAAAATAGAGCCCTCAAATTCCTGGGGTTCAAGACATCCTGACAGAGCTCCTTGCCCTGTAATTTCATGTGGATCATTCCTGAAAGTGACTTCAGATTCTGACTTCCTTTATTCCCAAAATGGCAATTTGTCAAGTCACACTTCCTCTTTATATAAAATACTGATTTTGTTCATAGTTTTAAATTTTTTTGAACATCTTTTTTACTTACAGGAGGATGAAAAGTATGACTTTTGTCCAGTAACTGGCTAGCTTTGCACTTCTACATCAAAGATATTTCCAGTGTTATACCACCCCAGACGCTGTTCCAACACTGAAATGGTACTTAGGTTATATTGGGAAGACTGTTGTTCCCTTTGCCCAAATGTGCTGTTGGCATTATTCCTATAAAAATTTGTAACAATTTTATGTGTAAAAGGAGAGGGAATAATATAATGAATTACTATAAAACTATCACTTTTTTTTATAATTGTTAATATTTCATCATGTTTCATCTATGTTTCCCTTTGATGAAGTATTTTAAAACTAGCCCCAGACATCATGACACTTAACCTTTAAAAACATCACTGTACGGGCGGGCGCGGTAGCTCACACCTGTAATCCCAGCACTTTGGGAGGCTGAGGTGGGCAGATCACGAGGTCAAGAGATCAAGACCATCCTGGCCAATATGGTGAAACCCCATCTCTACAAAAAATACAAAAATTAGCTGGATGTGGTGGTGCGCACCTGTAGTCCCAGCTAGTTGGGAGGCTGAGGCAGGAGAATCACTTGAACCCGGGAGGTGGAGGTTGCAGCAAGCTGAGATCACGTTACTGCACTCCAGCCTGGGCGAAAGAGGGAAACTCCATCTCAAAAAACAAAAACAAACAAAAAAAACCACTGTGCATCTCAGAAATATAAGAATATTTTCTTATATAATCATAATACTATCATCATACCTAACAAAATTAAGAACATAATTCTTTTATAATATCTGATACCCCATCTTCATTCAAGTTTTTGAAAATATCCCTAAGATGTGTTTTAATTTTTTATTAATTTTTTATTTTTTGAGATGGAGTCTCTCTCTGTCGCCTAGGCTGGAGTGCAGTGGTGCGATCTTGGCACATGCCACCACACCTGACTAATTTTTGTATTTAAGACTTCTTTTACTAATTCTTCCAGAAAATTTCCTAGTTAAATAAACAAATAAAAGATAAAGGTGTTGTGTGTTTGTTTGTTTTTAGCAGTCTCTATAGACAATGCAATGTAGTAGTTTTAAAAAATCCTATTAATAGCAAGTGATTTAGGGAGTAAAAAGACTTGGCTCTAGTCCTGCCTTTACTGTGAACTAATAACTTGAATAAGTTCTGTAAATTGTCTTAGCCTTAGCTCCTATATTAGTCTGTTCTCATGCTGCTAATAAAGACATACCTGAAACTGGGTATGATTCCCCTGCAAAACAAGGAAATCATTTCGTCCCCCAACAAATATACCAGGTCTTAGGTTTCTACATGAGGCTGTTTTCAAAGCAGGCCCCTTGGAGCCATGAGGTCATTCCCCTGATGGTGCATCCCTCAAAATGTTTTTATAAATACTTTTAAATCAGGTTTTTAAGCCACACAGGAAAATAAGTACTACTGCTTGATGGTCATGTTTCCTCTTTTATTTAATAGGTATTTGTTGCAGACTTGCTAGGTGCATGAGGAATTGTGCAAGGTGCTGGAGTTGCTGAGGCAGGATGGGTGCAAATGTGGGCAAGACCAAGTCCTGCTTGCTAAGGAACTTAGGGTTTTGTGAAAGACCGGCATTCTCCGCCGAGCGTGGTGGCTCACGCTTGTAATCCCATCACTTTGGGAGGCCAAGGTGGGAGGATCACAAGGTCAGGAGTTTGAGACCAGCTCAACCAACATGGTGAAACCCCGTCTCTACTAAAAATACAAAAATTAGCTGGGCGTGGTGGCATGTACCTGTAATCCCAGCCATTCGAGAGGCTGAGGAAAAGAATGGCTTGAACCTGGGAATTGGAAGTCGCAGTCAGCCAGGATCACGCCATTGCACTCCAGCCTGGGTGACACAGCGAGACGCTGTCTCAAACACACACACACACACAACCAAAAAAAAAAAAAAAACCCCAGTATTCTCTAGCATCTGATTAGCTAGATATTTTGAATGACTTACTTTAGAAAATTAGTATTTAGGTTATATATATATTGCCTTTTTAAAAAAGACCAGGAATATGAGATACTTTAAAAAAAGATACTAGTTGGAAGGAGCAAAAAATATCTGGTTGGAGGGAGGAGGTTGGTACCTACACAAAACAATGAAAGGCAATGAATAAAATCTTGGGGGTGAGGGAACGGGGAATATCTTCGGCATAGAATGAATGTCTCCAAAGCCAAGGTCTTTGGGTTTGAGAAATGGACCACCTCAGCTATACAGACATTAACTTCTATTTTGAAGCTGATAAAATGCCTCCTACTTGGTATTTATCAAAAGTAATTCTAAGGCTGGGTGCGGTGGCTCATGCCTGCAATCCAAGCATTTTGGGAGGCTGAGGCGGGTGGATCACCTGAGGTCAGGAGTCTGAGACAAGCCTGGCCAACCTGGTGAAACCCTGTCTCTACTCAAAAAACAAAAATTACTCCGGCATGGTGGCACATGCCTGTAATCCCAAGTAC